>CAEFZP010000206.1:65000-145000 GCA_903064625.1 Mallotus villosus | reverse complement strand
TACACACACATAAACACACACACACACACACACACACACACACACACACACACACACTGAGAAAGTGCAGAGACCCCTCACACACACACACGTGTATATCCCACCGTGCATGTGCAGTTCCTGCAGCCATCTGCCCAGGCTTCGTCCTCCCTGTAGACGGTCCCCCTCACGGTGCAGGTCCTCTCACAATAGCAGCCGTCCAGCCCATTCATCTTCTCCTCCGCCCTGGACAGCTGCTCACACCCCAGAAACAAAGGCGTGGGGCGGGGGGAGAACAGAGAGTTGGCCAAGAGCAGTCCTCATCACTCATATATTCGAAGCACCCGCATACTCGTACTCAAGTGCCTTCAAATGCTGTGTATTACTTGGGACTGAAGACTGGATTTCTATCTATGTACACATGTATGAGCTAGTTTTATTAGCATGTAATGAGCAATTAATGTGTTTATTCCAACTCTCTTCCTATACAGGGACCAGGTGCTTCAGGGTCTGAGAGTGTGTGTGTGTGGTGTGTGTGTGTGTGTGTGTGTGTGTGTGTGTGTGTGTGTGTGTGTGTGTGTGTGAGAGTGTGTGTGTGTGTGAGAAGGTCTACCTTGTTGGAGGTCTTGGCCAGGATGTCCTGAAGCTCCATAATCTTCTGAACCAGACCATGGAAGTCGTTACAAGTAGGGCAGGCTAAAAGAAAAGTGGATGTACTGTAAATGAACAGTTTAGCTGTGTGATGAAATTCACACCATAGGGTGCTAGCGTATTAGCATAGGTGCTAACAGTTCACAGGTTCTACTGCACTAGCATGCACTCCCAGTTCAATAATAATCTTCTCCTCATTAAGTGACGGAGTGATGGAGTGGAGGAGGGTAATAGCCGGTGTAGGCTTCTTTGCAAACAAAAAGGTGCTAAACAACAAAAGTGATGTCCGAAACGATGGGTAACAGGTGGCAGACAGTCCCATGGGGTGTGGGTGCGTGATGCGAGACAGTCCAGATGAAGGTACTGGAGCTGTGGACGCGCTGACTCACTCCTGTTGAGATCTGGACACTGAGAGATGTATCCCTGAGGCATCACCAGTATCTGAACATCCTGCATCACTCCCTGTGGACAGAGACAGGACACACACACACCACACACAGAGACAGGACACACACACACCACACACAGACACACACACACACCCGACACAGACACACACACACCACACACACACACGAGACAGACACACACCACACACACACGACGGAGACAGGACACACACACATGCACACACACACACACACGACAGAGACAGGACACACACACACACACGACAGAGACAGGACACACACACACACACACACACACACACACACACACACACAGACACACACACACACACACACACACACACGACAGAGACAGGACACACACACACACCACACACACACACACACGACAGAGACAGGACACACACACATGCACACACACACACACACACACACAGAGACAGGACACACACACACACACATACCACACACACACACACACACACACACACACACACACACATGATTAGGGTACAGCGAGAACATCGCTGACTGTGTATTGTGCTTGATCGAAGAGAGCGTGACCGCATAGCTGTTCCGACTGTGCTGTGGTTACATAAACCACCTGCTACCACAGGGTTCAGGGCACAAAGCAACTGTTACCACTGTGTAAAGTGTTACATAAATCCCTTAGTGAAGGAGCAGAGGTAGGAAATGAAGAGGAAAACACATGAATAATACTCAAACATCGTCACACACACACACGAATAAACACACACAAACCACATCATATTATCCCTCCCCACATCCACACACACTCACAGTATGAACTCAATAATATTTCATAAATATGACTGTCAGAGTAAATTATTGTTCCAGTGACAAGTATATTCTCAGTTATAATATCCCATGGACAGGTGGTGGTTTTCTCCCGACGAGGATAATTGAACACCAATACATTGTAAAGTGAACCCATGATGTAGAAGTCATGAATATAATAGCAATTTCTGTTTTCTCTCGATTCATTTTGATAAGCGTAACCAGGGATAGAGATTCCATTTGATTTATGAGTCTCTTAATTTGATAGCCCTGTGTCCAAAACACACACACACAGACACTCGGTCGCCATGGAAACCTGGCCCGTTCCTCTCCTTGAGTGCATGTATTCCCCTTACTGAAGTGGAGCCGTGCAACTGATGAGAAATTGTTTTTTAAATTGTCTTGCCACTTCAATTTACTGGCCATAAATTCAAATCCCCTGAAACAGATTTCCCAATTTCTCATGACGACAGAACGGTAGAACGGGACACAGCGTGAGTTGTGTTTGTTAAACATGTCACTCAGCACACTCTGGAAAACATTAGATTGGATGTTTTACCACGTTAAATCCTGTAAAAGTTGAGGTAGGATTCATACCAGAAATAGAGAAATGATGACTTGAGCTAGCTTCTCTGTCCAACCAAATCCATGTCTATACAAGCCATCAGACAGAACTGAATGTTGACAACCATTACCTCAGCATATGGCATCTTCTATCAACAGAAAGATAAAGTATTGTTCTTCGTAGTGGAGATTTCCACTTGGTTTCATTGGGTAAAATACTTTGCTGTCAACGCTATGCCAGCATTTTTCATGCCTCTAAACAAAGCTTGGGCTAACAAAGAGGAGATGAATGTGAAGCACTAATGAAGGAGGTCTCTATAAGGGGAGATGCATCTCCTGCTCACTAATGAAGGAGGTCTCTATAAGGGGAGATGCATCTCCTGCTCACTAATGAAGGAGGTCTCTATAAGGGGAGATGCATCTCCTGCTCACTAATGAAGGAGGTCTCTATAAGGGGAGATGCATCTCCTGCTCACTAATGAAGGAGGTCTCTATAAGGGGAGATGCATCTCCTGCTCACTAATGAAGGAGGTCTCTATAAGGGGAGATGCATCTCCTGCTCACTAATGAAGGAGGTCTCTATAAGGGGAGATGCATCTCCTGCTCACTAATGAAGGAGGTCTCTATAAGGGGAGATGCATCTCCTGCTCACTAATGAAGGAGGTCTCTATAAGGGGAGATGCATCTCCTGCTCACTAATGAAGGAGGTCTCTATAAGGGGAGATGCATCTCCTGCTCACTAATGAAGGAGGTCTCTATAAGGGGAGATGCATCTCCTGCTCACTAATGAAGGAGGTCTCTATAAGGGGAGATGCATCTCCTGCTCACTAATGAAGGAGGTCTCTATAAGGGGAGATGCATCTCCTGCTCACTAATGAAGGAGGTCTCTATAAGGGGAGATGCATCTCCTGCTCACTAATGAAGGAGGTCTCTATAAGGGGAGATGCATCTCCTGCTCACTAATGAAGGAGGTCTCTATAAGGGGAGATGCATCTCCTGCTCACTAATGAAGGAGGTCTCTATAAGGGGAGATGCATCTCCTGCTCACTAATCAGACCTTCAGAGGGAGGGAGGGGGGGTGGGGGAACGCAGGGACACGTCAAGATTAGTGGCTGACCTCCGAGTCTTCATTCATCTGCCAATTAACGCTGAGAAAATTCAACAGCCGGGAGCGACACACACACACACACACACACACCCACACACACACACACACACACACACACCAGGCCAGATCTAGTTTATCAGAGGACAGCACACACACACACACAGCACCATCAGGCCTGGTTAAAACAGGTAAGAGCCGATAAGCTGACATTACACTCCAACTTATCCTCCTGGGAAGTGTGTGTGTGTGTGGTGTGTGTGTGTGTGTGTGTGTGTGTGTGTGTGTGTGTGTGTGTGTGTGTGTGTGTGTGTGTGTGAAAGAGAGAGAGAGCACGAGAGAGAGAGTAAAAAAGAGAGAATGGATTACACAATGGTTAGACAGTATAAGTGTTGAGCTCAGATAAACAATGAGCCATGTTTAATGAGCAGTCTGGGGTGTTTAATGATTTCTCCCAAATCAGTGTTGTGAAAGAGCCTGGAGGGGTAATAACAGGGTGTTTAACAGCAGAGGAGGGGAGGAGCAGTATACAGCCACACAACATGCCCATAGCTGTGGTGAGTAGAGAAACTATACATTAAATTGGAAGTTTTGATTAATGTATGGAATTAAATTCTGGAAAACAAACAGAGCTGGATTCTAATTGTCAGCTAACATTTCCTAAGAGCTTCATTAAAAAATATATATATTTCCGAATGTAAATCCAAGATGGAGGTATGATGTTTACCTTGAAGAAGCCATGTGCACTGTTCCTTTGTCCCAGCCAGAAGGAAGTGTCCTCCGGCATGTCCATATAAGGGATTTCAACCACCCTCTCATAGATCCTTAACACAAGCCACAACATCCAGTCAGCACAATCTAAATGCACATAAACACACACACCATCTCCAACAAGCTTTGGAAGAAAATCCATGACTATATATGGCATTGACAAAGCAGGCCATATTGGGTGTATCCTGTGCAGGGGTGGGCAATCCTGGTCCTCAGGGGCCACTGTCCTGCATGTTCTAGATGTTTCCCTGCTCCCTGTTTCCCTGCTCCAGCACACCTGATTCAAATAAATGGTAATTACCTGGCTTCCACAGAGCTTGATAACACCCCCATTTGAAACAGGTGAGCTGGAGCACGGAAACATGCAGGACAAGTGGCCCCTGAGGACCAGGATTGCCCACCCCTGCAACGAAGGGGACCCGAGTGAACAAGTAGCTGCGTCCTTAAGGTGGGTCTACCTGTTGCAGTCCACGTGAAGTATGACGTGAGAGGCGCTGACGGCCACCGAGACCTTGTGCCACTGGCCGTCCGCAAGGCTGTAGGGGAAGACCTCCGTGTGAGGCTGCTGACCCTTGGTGCGGTAGTGCAGACGCACCTCGCTACGCTGCCCACTGCTCTCCAGCTCCAGGAACCTGCAGAGGAAACACACACGGTCACTACAGACATAACTCACACACACACACACACGGTCACTAGAGACAATCTCTCACACACACACACGGTCACTACAGACAATCTCACACACACACACACACACACACAGTCACTACAGACAATCTCTCACACACACACACACACGGTCACTACAGACAATCTCACACACACACACACACACACACACATACCCTCCCTTCAATACCACACACACACACATCAACAGAAATACTCACACACACTCACCCTTCCGTACCGTACCACCCCCCCAACAAGCACACACTTCCACGCAAACACACACAAACTCATTTGCCTGCGGGCAGACTTGAACCCTTTCATGAAATCTAAATCGTCACACACTCATCCAATACTAAATTAGAAAACACATTCATTACACATTTCTTGACATCATAGCCTACATTACAACAACACACCCAGTAGATTAGCGCCTCATTCTCAGATCCAATCACATAAACTATGCATCGTAAAGCAATGCACAGCACTCAACAACATCCGCAATCAACATGCGTGAGGAGCAATAAGACGGCTGCTCTTCTTTCTTTGCAGTGCACACAGATTCACCTTGATGACACGCCGCTAATAGAGCTGCCAATACAGCCATCAACCACACTCTTAAGAGGGCGTATTTCGCTAACCGCTACACTCGCTGGAAAGCACTGCTCTCTGAAGAGAAAGAAAAACCAGCCACTTCAAGTGTTTCAGCCGACCTGATTTATCTACAAACTAAATCTAACGACATCAACTCCACTGATCCCACTGGCTGCACAGATCCAGTGGTGCCCAAACGAAATATCCTCAACATTTAGAAATGAAACTGAGCTTTCTTTCTTGCATGGGAAGTCTCGCTCAGCTAGGCTAATCAGTAGTGAGAAAAGTCATTAGCGTCGCTGAGGTCTGTTCTCCACACTGACTTTAATGTACACAGTTCAATCAACACATTATACAGTGTTCAGATTGCTAGTCTGATCTCTTTGGCAGCGACAGCTAGCTTGCTAATGGAAAGCATATCAGTGTGCTAAAAGTGTCATCATTTTTCTGTTCAAGATTATGGGGCGCACATTTTGGGATGGATGACGAACTATGAATAAATTGTTTGCACAGACTGATTTGCTTTGTCAGTACACATTGCTGCTTAGTTGTTTTGCTTATCTGCTAACATGTTAAGCCCTAAAGCTTACAAAAGCACAATGATATAGTACCATAAACCCATGTTAAAGACCTTCACAAATACAAAAGACAATGTCAATTCAGTTGGCAACTAAACTAGGCTGCTAAACTACAACCTTGTAGTCCAGATAAGTGTGCACACAGATTTCTGATCGGACAATTATTTTGAGAAATTATAGGTCCTCCTACCCACTGTGCTAATAAACATTTCATACTTTTTTTGTTTGCTGTGCCTGGTAGCTGAGATGCATTTAAACTGCCCAGCAAAATACTGCTAGAACTATGCACTTCTGATCCTTGATTTTTTCTTTTATATGTTTGTAGGAGGCAGGGTCACTGTGACTCCAATGGTACGGTGTGTACATTAGTTGAGGTTAGCACGACACTGACATAAAGTCTCAAACACCATCTTTCACCACAGTCTTCTGTCTCCAACTTCTATTTCTCATGTTGTTAAACCTCACTGACACAAACATGTCAAATAAAGTGGGTCAGTGTGAGCTGCAGTACCTGTGGTCAGCATGATGAATGGAGAGAATGACCCCAGAGTTCAGGCGTTCCTGTTTCAGGGTCAACAGGATGGTGAACTCACTCTTCCCTCTGAGTTTGCGCAGCATCCGTTCAGACACGTCTCCAGACGCCTTCACCTCTCTGGAGGAACCTGAAGGAGCCGGGAGGAGGAGGACATTAGGGAGGAGGAGGACATTAGGGAGGAGGAGGAGGAGAGGACATTAGGGAGGAGGAGGACATTAGGGAGGAGGACATTAGGGAGGAGGAGGAGGACATTAGGGAGGAGGAGGAGGACATTAGGGAGGAGGAGGACATTAGGGAGGAGGAGGACATTAGGGAAGAGGAGGAGGACATTAGGGAGGAGGAGGACATTAGGGAGGAGGAGGAGGACATTAGGGAGGAGGAGGACATTAGGGAGGAGGAGGACATTAGGGAGGAGGAGGAGGACATTAGGGAGGAGGAGGACATTAGGGAAGAGGAGGACATAGGGAGGAGGAGGAGGACATTAGGGAGGAGGAGGACATTAGGGAGGAGGAGGAGGACATTAGGGAGGAGGAGGACATTAGGGAGGAGGAGGACATTAGGGAGGGAGGAGGAGGGACATTAGGGAGGAGGAGGACATTAGGGAGGAGGAGGACATTAGGGAGGAGGAGGACATTAGGGAGGAGGAGGAGGACATTAGGGAGGAGGAGGAGGACATTAGGGAGGAGGAGGTCATTAGGGAGGAGGAGGACATTAGGGAGGAGGAGGACATTAGGGAGGAGGCGAGGAGGACATTAGGGAGGAGGAGGACATTAGGAGGAGGAGGAGGAGGACATTAGGGAGGAGGAGGACATTAGGGAGGAGGAGGACATTAGGGAGGAGGAGGACATTAGGGAGGAGGAGGACATTAGGGAGGTGGAGGAGGACATTAGGGAGGAGGAGGACATTAGGAGAGGAGGACATTAGGGAGGAGGACATTAGGGAGGAGGAGGACATTAGGGAGGAGGATAGAGGACATTAGGGAGGAGGAGGACATTAGGGAGGAGGAGGCATTAGGGAGGAGGAGGACATTAGGGAGGAGGAGGAGGACATTAGGGAGGAGGAGGGTCATTAGGAGGAGGAGGACATTAGGAGGAGGAGGACATTAGGGAGGAGGACATTAGGGAGGAGGAGGTCATTAGGGAGGAGGAGGACATTAGGGAGGAGGAGGACATTAGGGAGGAGGAGGACATTAGGGAGGAGGAGGACATTAGGGAGGAGGAGGACATTAGGGAGGAGGAGGACATTAGGGAGGAGGACATTAGGGAGGAGGAGGTCATTAGGGAGGAGGAGGACATTAGGGAGGAGGACATTAGGGAGGAGGAGGTCATTAGGGAGGAGGAGGACATTAGGGAGGAGGAGGACATTAGGGAGGAGGTCATTAGGGTCACCAAACTGGAGCCAAACTCAATACCTGAGAATGATCCATGTTCAAAATCACCAAAGGGACAACCATACGTCGATACTTGAGAATGATCAATACATACTGACATTATTCATTTTAATTAGCATCGATGGATTCGTGACCTAAATGTCATGTCTACTCTTTTTTTTTGAGATGGGGACTGTTTGTACAGATGATTAGGCCTACTGGTGTGAAGTACTTCTTGGGTGATGCACGTTGACGGACATGCTTGTCGTCAAAGTGCAAACCAAACAAAAGAGAGAAATAAACTGCTACCTAAAGTTTTTCTGTCAGAGCCGCACAGTTACGAGACAAAATGTTTATTACGGCGTGAAAACTTCTACCCTATGAAACCACATCAGATCACAGCTGGCTGTTGCCAAATATATACAACAGACGTCAAGCGCACGTCAGCTTCCCTCCCCAAATCTTTCTTATCTATCTCCGACAGCTTCAGAGGTGCACCTGGGCTTTCTATCTGGGTGCTGAGACGGACAGATATGAGACGGGAGATATATGAGCAGGAGGAGAGAGAGAAAGCACGGTGGGTGGAGTCGGGCCTTTTCTGATTTGGAGAACCTTCTGTTCTCCCACCAGTTTGCCAGCCTCAGCTACTCTTCCTTTCCTTCCCTCCATTCCTCTCCTCCGTTCCCTCCTCAGTTCCTCTCCTCCGTTCCTATCTCCGTTACTCTCCTCCGTTCCTCTCTACTTTCAACCAGCGTTCCTCTCCTCCGTTCCTCTCCTCAGTTCCTCCCTCCATTCCTCTCCTCCATTCCCCTCCTCCTTTCCTACCCTCCGTTCCTCTCACTCCGTTCCTTCTCCTTCCTTCCCTCCATTCCTCTCCTCCATTCCTCTCCTCCATTCCCTCCTCAGCTACTCTTCCTTTCCTTCCCTCCTTCCTCCCTCCATTCCTTCCCTCCATTCCCCTCCTCCTTTCCTACCCTCCATTCCTCTCCTCCGTTCCCCTCCTGCGTTCCCCTCCTCCGTTCCTCTCCTCCGTTCCTCTCCTCCAGTCCTCTCCTTCGTTCCTCTCCTCCGTTCCTTCCTCCATTCTCTCCTCCATTCTCCCCTCCCATCCCCTCCTCCATTCCTCTCCTCCATTCCTCTCCTCCCTAACTAACAGAACAGACGTCTCTGCTACTTTAATGGAACCATCAATAAATGATGACGTTTCTCAGAAGCCATCACATCAAAGGGTTCACTCTCAGCCAGGGGATGCATGCGAGATGCCATGGCACACTTTAGCGCTGCAGGATGCTAGCTTGCGTGGCTAGGTTTCGTTACTCAGTGGATAAGACATTACTTCCAGCTGGTGGGAGTTAGCCAATTAACACAATGCTCTCTAAAAGCTCTAACAAGGTCTTGATGGAGCATGCCACATGGAGGGCAAACACTCTGGAGGACATATTTTTTTCAGTTCTGTTTGCGTTCTTATGGAAAGCACGTAGCTAGCATAGTGTGTGGTTAGCATCTGATGTAAGCTAGCCACCCCATGGGGGGCATGTTTTGAGCCATTTCTGTCAAAACAAGAATGTTGTCTGGATGTGGGCCCACCAGGGAGACATACTGTGCATCAGTACATGCTCTCAGCACACTGCTAGCTAGCTTCAGCCCAATGTCGTTGGCTGAGGTGAGGCAGATGGTCAGGTGACAAGTGCAGTTCTCTGCCTAGCGACATCCTGCTGCTACTGAATAATTCAATCCAAATAAATGACCACTTCTCATAATAGTGTAGAAACCTAGGTGGAAATGATGAATGCCTTGCGCTGTCTATATGCTGCATCTTTCCTAATTATAATTACAGATTATTACGAAATGGAGAAATACTTTTTCTTTCACTTCTTTCTTTGGAACTAAAAACATTGCAGTCGCAGTAATGCTCTGAGACAGAAGTGCAATTAGTGTGCATGAAAAACCCGCAGATGGTACCTAGATGGCTTATCACACCACCAGGCCTCTGTATGGTGAATGGTGCTTGATACTGGCTTCTGCAAGGACACCACATTGATATCTCAATCCCAGACACAATGGGCAATTTGGGCAGAGGGATGGCGAGGCGGGCGGGGGAGGGTTTGCACTGAGGGGGTCTGGAGAGAGACCCCTATCATTAGGAAACTCAGCATGTCGTCAGCCTTTGATCTCGTGGTGGCTGCATGTGCTCTCCAACCCACCGCCCGTCTCCTCGGGGGTAGGGGGGAGGGGCTAGGGGCGAACTCAGCTGCCCCTCTCCCGTAACGTCTGTGACTAGCAGGTGATGAGAGGTGCCTGTGGAGATGCCTGCATCAAAAGCACAAGGACCCCTGCCAATGTATTGAACCTGGGCATTGGTTTACTAGCCCCTCCCCCCCCCACATTAGCACAAGAGAGAGGAGTTGATGAGCCTCTTTCTGAAGACAGGCCCAGCCCCCTCCCCCCCCCCTTCACACAAATCAATTCCCCTCTCTGCAAGAGCCATTAGTCAGTTATCTATTGGCAAGCTTCTGCATCGGGGAGACCACCTGCTCCTAGCGTTCTCACCGACCAGGCTGATACTGTCACTAAATAAACTGGCTAGAGGGAAATAGAATCTCGAAAAGACAATGCTGACTGCATCGCCCAGCGCCGTGATACTGCGTGCAGCCTTAGTCTAGTAGTTTAGTACCTCAATGCCCACAGGTCGTTATGAAGAAATACTGCTCTGTTGAAGGCATCATCACGGAGCGCTCGGAAGCCTGAGGATCACAAGTTGTTTGTGGGAAGCACAGGTTTGGACTATTGTTATCGTATCTTCAGGATATATGTGGCTTTAAAGGGGGTTTCACTGATGTGAACTATCAAATGGTAGTTCTCATCACATGGATTGAGGGTAGAGACAAAGCTGCTCGATCTTGGCAGACTGGTAGTCTTTCCAAAAGTGGGTCCCTCTAACACACACACACACACATCGACGGACACACACATCACCCTTCATCCCCCCCAGACATATTGGCTGGCCAATCCTAATCACTGCTCAACAGGTTTAGCATTTAGAACAGGTGCCCCAGAGCACATCCGAGGAGCTATACACACACATGGCAATAACACAATCTTTCGCACATTTCCCCTGGATTTATCTTATAAAAGCTAGCTCCAGCATATACAGTACTGTACTGTATGGTGCAGAGAAGACAAAGTCTCTCAATGAGCCTTCCCCAGGGGAGATGTCCTCTGCATTACCGAATGTTCCCTGTCTATAAGGCAAGATGTCCTTCGTTTCAAACAGCTACTGTATGAGATACCTTTCCCTACAGCGTCCCCAAGATTAAACCTAAAAACATGAATCTGTGTAAACAGTAAGGGCATGTGAATAAATATTATGGTGGATATCTATAGCTACTGATATGCCATACCCTGATAAAAAACTGTTCCTTTAATTATTTTGACAGTGTATTTCTGGGACATGAAGTAATTAAAGAACATCAACCTTTATGAGTTGTCAATGTGAGTCTCACTGTGTGGGAAGCAGAGGGGCAGAACGTGAGAACACCTCTCTGGGGAACTGTAGTGATGATAAACTCCACTATAGAAACTTCAAACACACACACAGACAAACACACATACAAGTATGTACACACACACTCCCTTTTGCTAGCCTTAAGCTTTGGAATTATCCAATACACTCTAGCAATCTGTATTCAGTGGATGGGCTCCCCCCACTGTGTGGTCATTCTACTGGAACAAATACTGAAGTGAGCCAAGGGCACCTCCAGGACTGCTGGCCCGGCACTTCTTCCCCCGCCACCCTCACCGGCTCCAGTGTGACCGTCACCAACCGTCTCTGCCTGACATTAACCCAGTCTCTCAGATGGTGTCAACCTCCAGTCCTTGGGAATAAATGGTATACGGTGGCCTGGAGGTGACATGAATATCTGCCAGACCACCGTCAGCAATTTCTAAAAACAAGGGATAAGGTTGGCCTGAGAGAGATGAAAAAACAAAATGCTTTGATTGCGTTCCGGAGGATGGTCACAAGGATGTGCCGTGTCATCCAGAGATTTTATTTACTGGGAATTAACTGGCATTGGTGTCTGTGGTCCCAAATGCAGGTGTTCAGATGCTTCCTGACTGGTCTGCAGGCCACAACGCACAAACACCTACACACAAACACACACCATCCTTGTGAACACCTACACACAAACACACACCATCCTTGTGAACACCTACACACAAACACACACCATCCTTGTGAACACCTACACACAAACACACACGCACGCAGAAATACACACACACACGCACGCAGAAATACACACACACACGCAGGCAGGAAAATACACACACACACGCACGCAGAAACACACACACACACCTTAGGATGAGCGCTGCTGTATAATAAATGAGGCTCTTCCATCCCGCTGCCCTCCAATTTTGTTACAGTCAGGGGCATAATGGCCTTCAGATATACGGTACTGAAACACTTCACTGGCGGCGCTGAGGCCCTCTCAAGGAGAACAAACATTCCTCCGACATTGCTCTGGCTGGCTGGTGAGACACGACCAACATTGCACAGGTGGAAGGAGGCCTTAGGTTACGGGTTGCGGTCAAGAACACTTTGACGCTCTCTGAGCTGGCGTCGGGCTAAGATACTCTCTCTGCATGTCCTCGCTGCACACAGGGGCCAGAAGGCTGAGCTGAACTGGAACAGTGCGTCTAACGATCATGGATCATATATCTGTGTTTAGTCTGTTGGGAAAGAGAACATGAGAAAAACGATGCACTCCGAGTCGACACAGTAAAAACATCCTTTGCGGCAAGTGCATCTCGAGCACCTTATATGGCTTGTGCAGAGAAATGCTAACCTGGTTTAGTCATACACAGGACTAAATGATTGGAGCGATATGTGGGATGAGGTTCCCATAGTGCCCTGCTCTAATTAGGAAGGACTGATATAGCCAGGGGCATTCCTCCAGCTCCATCTTCCCTGAGGCCTGTCTCCCTAATGCCACTCACTGTATGCCTGACAGGTACCTTCAAAGGATACTGGCAGCAGGAGGGGAGGGGGGGGGTTCTAAACAGCCATCCCTCCTCCTCCTCCACCACACTCCCTCCTTCCTCTATCTCTTGCTTTTTTATCACAAACACAGATGTGCTTGGCACAGACGGGTAGGCAGACAGACATAACGCACACACCATTTCTCAAACACACAGCAGCAGCACACACCCACACACAGATCGCCTGTCCTCCTCCCTCCTCTCTTTTCTCAGTATCCTCCTCCTCTCCTCCTCCTCCTCCTCTCCTTCCAACTCCCAGAGATAACAGCCATCCCTACGGGCAACGAGCAGACACAACCAGCCCATCAACATGCGATCTAATGAGGGTTGTGAATGTCACTGCCATGCATGCGTTAGCGTTAGCCTAGCTAAGGAGACTCCCAGTTGGAGCTCCAGCGTACCCCCACACTGGATGCTTAGTGAGCCCGTGCTAGTCTATCCATCCTGGCTAAAAGCGAACGCGGGAGGTCAAGACTGCCTAGCGCTGTTGAGCTAGCTGCTTCCCCAAACATCACTTACTTAACAGAGACATTCTAAATGAATGATGTAGGCAGGCGAAGCCATAAATAACACTGGAGCTTTTTGCCGTGCTAAATGAATGTGCTTAAACTCTGCTCAGAGGTAATCCAGAGAAATAAGGGGTATATTGACGAAGCGGCCAGGGTGCGGGGAGTCATGTTTTCATTTTGTGACATAAATAGCAACTAGAGAGGCGGAGGCGCTCTCTCTATCTCCCTCTCTCTATCTCCCTCTCTCTATCTTTCTCCCTCTCTCTATCTCTTTCCCTCTCTATCTCCCTCTCTCTATCTCTCTCCCTCTCTATCTCCCTCTCTCTATCTTTCTCTTCTTTCTCTCTCTATCTCCCTCTCTCTATCTCCCTCTCTCTATCTTCTCCCTCTCTCTATCTCTCCCTCTCTATCTCCCTCTCTCTATCTCCCTCTCTCTATCTCTCTCCCTCTCTATCTCCCTCTCTCTATCTCCCTCTCTCTCTCTATCTCCCTCTCTCTACTCTCTCCCTCTCTCCCTCTCTCTCATCTTTCTCTTCTCCTCTCTCTATCTCCCTCTCTACTCTCTCCCTCTATCTCCCTCTCTATCTCCCTCTCTCTATCTCTCTCCCTCTCATCTCCCTCTCTCTCTCTCTCTATCTATCCCTCTCTATCTCCCTCTCTCTATCTCCCTCTCTCTATCTCTTCCCTCTCTATCTCTCTCTCTCTCTCTCCCTCTCTCTATCTCTCCCTCTCTCTTCCCCTCTCTATCTCCCTCTCTCTCCCTCTATCTCTCTCCCTCTCTCTATCTTTCTCCCTCTCTCTATCTCCCTCTCTCTATCTCCCTCTCTCTCCCTCTCTCTCTCTCCCTCTCTCTATCTCCCTCTCTCTATCTCCCTCTCTCTATCTCCCTCTCTCTATCTCCCTCTCTATCTCTCTCTCTCTCTCTCCTCTCTCTCCCTCTCTATCTCTCCTCTCTCTATCTCCCTCTCTCTATCTTCCCCTCTCTCTCTCTCCTCTCTCTCTCTATCTCCCTCTCTATCTTCCTCTCTCTATCTTTCTCCCTCTCTCACAGGTTTTTATCTCCATCTCTGAATCTTTGCAATGAAAGAGATTTGCGATTGTGTTACTCCTACAAAGATTGTCTGTATGTAGTTGATTATCCAGGAGACGGGTGTGAACCAAATACACCCCAGTGAGAGACTTATCATCGAGACGTACAGATATGAAACCAACTGTTTTAGATGCATAATGCGCTTTTTGGAGCATATCCTGTGAGCTGCATTACGTGTGCATTGTCATATGAAGAGCTTAGCCAAACTGTATGTTGGACAAATTTAACTGACTTATTACTTTTAAATTGTGTTCGATTTTTTTTCTAATTTGTTACTTACACTCCAGATACCTACATATTTGTCTGTTATTACTTAGAGATGGTGTAAGCAATGTTGTTGAGAAGCACTTTTTGTCATATTTGATTAAATAAACACATCTTGATAGCAACCAATATATCTAAAGGTTTGATGGTAATATTAAATCAATCCGACATCTGTGGGCGTCGAGGACTGTAATAAACACTAGAAATCATTAAGACCGTTCCGAGACTAATGATTGGACGGGCTACCTGTCTGTCTACCTACCCACCTGCACACACTCTGCCCCTGCACTCAATGTGCATTACTGTAGTTTTCAAGTAGGCTAGGCAGAAGTATCCTAAACAACCGAGCTAAAGGCACAAGAATGGCGGAGAAAGAGCAAGCAATAAATCCAGTTCCAGATTTCACAAAAGACGAAAGAGAAAACAGACAGTAGTTGAAAGGGCTACCAGCAAAAGGATATTGGATTTAGCAAGAAGTAAAACCAGAGTAAATGTTGGTGTTGCTTTTCCACGCTGGTGAAAACTGAGACATTTAAAGGGGCTGCATAGCTCACCAGCAATAGGTTCAAATTCTATTATAGAATTTCCCACACTAACATGCTAGCTTGAAAGTAGTGAGTACTAACGTTAGCCATGTTTATGTTCATTATGATAGTGCTGTGTGTGTTCTTATGCAACATGAAAAAACGCTGCTGCTCTCTCAAAAGCTCTCTCTCTCTCGTGGACTAACTAGACTAGTCTTCCAGCAGTTCTGTCAGGCAGTGCGTACATGTGTTTGTGGGAGTGGCTTTAAAGGGAGGGGGTGGGATATTATGGTTTGAATTGTTTGGAATAGAAGCGAAAATAGCTAGCTTTGCAAAACGTGCCTACACCAGCTTTAAGATTGATTCCTACCATAGCTTTCCCCAGTCATGTTATCCACTGAAAGCAGGATTTATAACATTTGGATTGTCATTTTAAAACTCAATAGTGCCAATAGTGATACATATCATTCTCAAGAAGCAGAAAATGGCATCTTCTTAAGCCACTAATCAATCAATCAACAATGTTTCAATTAAGGTTTTTAAGACAACGTGGTTATCAGGTTGTCAATTTCCCTAAGCGGATGAATAAAGTATTGATCTGTCCATCTATCCATCCATCCACCCTTCCATCCATCTATACATCCATCCATCTAATGAGCACATTTCATTGTGTTAATTAACAGTAATAAAATAAGTATTACATAGGTCCATCAAGAGAGTGGACCAATGAAAACACTCTACAATAAACTGAACACACCTTGTGTTAAATTAACACATTGAAATATGATGTGTATCTTGATATCTATGTCACCTTCCAATGGACATATTAGGTTCACACAGACCTGTCACATCCCCAAAGGCAGAACAGTAAAATGACAACTCTGTGACAACAACAGAACGACAGCAGATCTCCGCTGATGACTGCATTTCCCAAACTCCTAACCTCCTAAAAGGATGAGGCAAACTGTGTTAACGGCAAAATGACATTAGCTTGTGACTGGAAAAGGCATTTAGGATTACATCCATCCAGAAATAATCCACCTTCCTTCAGGTCTGCTTCCCTTCGGAAGAATCTGACAGAATACAGGTTTACATTTACATGTATTCATTTTGCTGACGTTTTTATCCAAAGCTACTTCCGAGAGAGAGCTTTTCAAAAGTGCATATAGGTCACTGATCATAAACAACGATATAGCCCCAAAAACATTGCGGGAAGCCAAAACATGAAGCATACATTGTGAAAAGCAAATAAGTGCCAATGGGAAGATACATAAGAGCACGTAGTCAAACAAATGATACAACATGAACCTCAAAAGCAGTCTAGACAGCCCATAGCCACAGCCCACAGCACTAGGGTCATTGAGGGGCCATTCTGACTAGGGCCCTTTCATTAACCATCCACAATTTATACATCTCTGAATTTAGTGGTTTGTTGTAGACTAATCTGATTATGCTAACTCTTCCCATCATTATTTGCCCCCCTCTCTCCTTCCCATCCCACTTTCTATGACAATGCTGGTCTTTGTTTTGGACAGGAGGCATTTTGAGGCCCCATGGTCTGTTAGAAGTGAAAATATATCATTACAACTGCAAGAATGTCATTTTGAAAAGTATGAAATTAAATATGAAATTATATTGTATGAAATATTGAAACAGGATTTGTAATTCCCTAGGTATTTTTTGCCAAGTAAAATCACTTTTAATGTTCTGTATTTAAATTGATGTTTGCTTTTGCATTGTTTATCAATTTAGCTCAGTTTGTCCTGTCTGAGTTCCATGCATAAAGTGGCAAGAATAGAGTAGAGAAGAGGCGCGAGTCTTACCTTGGAAATGGAAGGCTCTAGACTCGCTATGGAAACCCTGGACTTGAGAAACTCCATCAATTCCTTCTCCAAGTGTTAATTCATCGAAAACGTTGATACGAAGAGCAGGATCAACTCCAAACCCTACAACGTATTTACAAAGACACAAACACAATGTGTGGACGAAAATATTAACAGTGAGTCATTAACGAATTGCAGAATGATTCCCGTATTGCTCTTAAAGTGCCCTATTATATAGATGAAGGTGAAATCACTCGATATTTGTTCTTGTCAACTATGAAGAGCCAAATAATGTTTCACTATCTTCCGTGATAGGCAACAAAATCATGATAACCCTGAGTGACGGATCACAGCTGTATGTTTTATACGATTAAATATGTATAAAATGATCACGGCCAAATTCTGTAAGGTTATATTTGTTTCCTACCTGAATAGCTGCCAAATACACTGAAGACAATAAATAACTGTAATAATCCCATTGTGAATACAAAAATTAGTCCATGTTTTGTCCACTTCAGAGAGACAGTATGGTTCAACACACGCGACTGTATAACACCAGCGTAGTCACAAATCCCAATTCTTGAACCCCCATCAGAATTTGGACACCCAGTTTGATATAAAAACGGCTGGCGTATGTTGTTATTCCATTCAGTTGGAGATCCCTTACTGATGCCCGTCCGTCCGTGACACACAGGTGGGGAGGTAGGTATGAGGATGTAACAAAGCAGGCTCCGTCAGTTAGAGGAACGTTTCTGCGAAGCACAGCCAGTGGAGCGGAGAGAGGGTACCCTAGCTGTTTCCAGGGTGGGAAAGAAGGGAGTGAGGAAAATGGAACAGGTCCGATTAAGCCCCCTTGTGGCTTCCGTTGAGAAACTCCCATGTAGCCTAAATCCGAAACGCGCTGACGCTCGTGTTGATCTGTTGTCGGTCTGATGTGTACATAGAATGGAACTGTGGAGACATTTGACTTGGAAACAAAACAATGGAATTAAAAATATGTATTTACTAGGTTGACTTCTATACAATAACTTTTTTTTAATTATTCGCGTAAAGAAATATCCAATGTTATACGTTTGCCGTAAATTGTCATAAGACGCCTAGTTGGTTTGGTAGCGGCTTTGATAGTTGTGTTTTGTTGAGTCAATTCAGTTAACTATTTGCTAAAATTTGCGTCACTCCCCACCCCCACCACGTTCCACCCCTACCCCAATCCGCCACAAAAGTAGGCTGCCAATTAGCCTGTTTGCAACACATCCCTTTTGTGAAACCCATGCCAAGATTTGTATTTCCCCAAAAGCTAGATACACTGTATCCCATAATATTTTCCTAAAACCCTAACAAACTGACTGCCAGATGGAAATGAATACGAGCCTTTATAACAAGCAGTTCTGAAGCACTCTCCACTCTACAAATCGCTCTGTCCAAACATTTGATCCCAGAGCTAGTCTTTTGTTGGCCATGAGTCCTGTCAAACTGGGCTGACAAGCGTTATCTACCAGCAAGCAGACTCCATTTTGGCAACATACGCAGATCCTCTCCCACTTGACACTACATAATCCTTCAATATAAAGAATAATAGTGACACACTAATATAGTACTAAGAGTTTCTGTGTTTTCATCAATGCCTCTCATTTCCACAACTTCACTCAGCCAGTCTCTGTTGAGCCAACTGAGCCATAGGCTACTGTCATCACTGCTAGTCTATATCACTTATGTTCCATTCACACAACAGTAGGCAGCTTTTGTCAGTTGTCAGTAAAGTTCAGTTAAGCACTGCCTTTGCAATCTTGCCAGGCAAGTACATCTTCAGTGTATACGCCAACAGAGCCCTACAGCCCTCGATCACTTCAATATTTATATTATCGTATTTTTTCCAGGTCTAGGCCAAGGGAATTTAATTACTTTGCATAGCCTACAAATTGTCATTTTTGAAAGAGCCATCAGGAAAATAAAGTCATTAAAACGTGGGCAGGTGAGAATATAGCGAGAGGCAAACTGCCCCCAGTGACAAGGACAAGTAGGACTCTTTGTGATTCTGAAAACCAGACAGATCGAAGATGCATTAGCACATTCTCAGGGCCTCATTCACTTCCACCATCATCTTGCTGACTAGCGATGCTAATGTCGTCAAGTCAAGTCATTTTTTTTGTAAAGCACATTTAAAAACAGCCAACGCCTACTTAAGTGCTGTACAGTTATCAAATAAGGCAAACAACAATAAACTAGAAACAACAGACTGTAATAACGATAGGTGGTGGACTCAAACGCACGACTCAGAATATTCACAAAAAAAGTTTTTTACTGGACAAAAGTCAAAGCAGAGACTGACATGAGGTACAAAGACAAACTAGGGAAGAGACATTGAAACACAAGGGCTAAATACACTGGGGCTATATTGAAAACAGGTGCTGTCAATCAGGGCTGGGGAGGTCAATCACAGGCAGGGTAGGAGACACTGAAACAAGGAGAGGTGAGCACACACACAGAAACAAGACATGACCTAGGGAGTTGGGTGGGATGTGACAGAGACAAAACAAAACAATTAAGCACGAGTGACCCTAAACCGGGGGTAGGCAACCCTGGTCCTAGAGAGCCGCTGTCCTGCATGTTTTAGATGTTTCCCTGCTCCTTCAAATGAATGGGTTGTTATCAAGCTCTGTGGAAGCCGGGTAACGACCATTCATTTGAATCAGGTGTGCTGGAGCAGGGAAACATCTAAAACATGCAGGACAGCGGCTCTCTAGGACCAGGGTTGCCTACCCCTGCAAACTGACTTTTATTCCACAGACTAGCGGCCACAACTGAAAAGGCACGATCACCTTTTGTTTTCATCCTTGTCTGTGGAATGGCTAAAAGAAACTGGTTCGATGATCTAAGGGGCCAGGAAGTGTGATACAACATAAGGAGATCTGACATATACACTATGGAGCCAATCCATGTAAAGCAGCTTACACACTGCCCCAAAAAAAAACGACAACAAATCCCAACATTCTAAAGTTGGCAGTTGTTGGTGACTGTCTTTAGAATGTCTTTAGAATATACGGTCGGGGCAGTGTGCAAGCTGCTTTAACCCTTGTGCTGCCTTATGAGGTCACAATGACCCGAAGGTTCACAACGACCCATCATTCTGTTGCGACAATTTTACCCAATACAAAAACAAATAAAAAGCATTTTCTTTTAACATTTGCACTGTGGGAGCTGTGAGAAAGCCCGACGGTTAAAAGAAAATGCTTCACTTTATTTTTGTATGAGGTAAAGTTGTCACAACACCTGGGGGGGTCACAATGACCCGAAGAGAACACAAGGGTTAAGCTTTAAAAACAAGTAGCCTAACAACACCTTAAAATCAATTCTCTATTTGACTGGTAACCAGTGAAGAGAGGCCAATATCAGGGAGATATGATCCCTTTTCATGGTACTATGTAGTCATTCAGCACTGACTGTAGTCACTGGCTGGAGCGAAAAGACATTAGCTCATCCAAACTCTTTCTCAGGTTCCATTGAAGGCATTTTTTTACATTGCACCAGTTTTTTCTGACCTTGTAAAATGACAATGTTATCTTTCAGGTTTAGTAACAATTGTTTTGGAACAGTGGACAACTGGGTTTTTAAAATCAAAATAATATTAGACTGTTTTCATTCAAAGCAGGGCTTTAAGTTTTCTCAAAAGTTTGGCGTGAGATTCCCACACCTGTTAACGTGAAAATTCCGTCCGACGAGGGGGGGGGTGCTGGTGATGTTTTCTGATTGGCATTTAACTCTGTATAACTCGAGACAACTATCATGGTTGAAATGCGCGAGGAAATACAAGGTGTAGCGTGAGAAATTGTTGAAATGCGTGAGTCTCACAGCGAATCAGTGAGACTCGAGAGCTCTAAGGAGACAGTATTTGTTCATTATCGATTATTTGTAAACTCTGTGGGATCTGCAAACCTTGTTTTGCTTTACGTGTTGTCAAGGTAACTATAATGAAAGGCCAAGTGAATGCTGAATGGTTTTGTTGAGAAACACGCTGCCACTGGGGTCTGACTCAGTGTGTCAGATCTGGTAGAGTGGCACATGCTGTCACAACCCAGACCAACTCCCTAGGTCATGTCTTGTTTCTGTGTGTGTACTCACCTCTCCTCTCATTTCCGTGTCTCCTACCCTGCCTGTGATTGACCTCCCCAGCCCTGATTGACAGCACCTGTTTTCAATCTAGCCCCAGTGTATTTTGCTCTTGTGTTTCAATGTCTCATTGCTAGTTTGTTTTTGTACAGTCTCTCTGCTTTTGTCCAGTAAAAACCTTTTTTCGTGAATATCCTAAGTCGTGCGTTTGAGTCCACCACCTATCGTTGTTACACATGCAGTAGCCTACTGGTTCTACTGTTTTGTCCTACAATGATTGGAACCTAATTTGTCTGGGGCAAGGACTTCTGACATTTGTTTGACAGAAAAGCTTAATCCTATGGTTTCAATGATTGATTTGAAGTCTTCAGAACTACCAGTAAAACATGGCCCAATATGTTTGTGTCATTGTTAACTCTGGCATTTCCTCCTATTGTAAAGAGAGTAAAACGTGTATATTGTGTATAGGCTTAAAGTATAAACGAAATAAAGTTATCTCAAATCAGTCTCATGTTTTATAATCTAGCAATGTTACCAACGCTAGTAACTGCTTAAATCACCATGGTTTTATTTCCTTGTGTAGGCTATATCCTTTTCTTTCAGTGCCATCTTGTGAAAGTTTAAGGCAGTTACAGAAATTTCACAGACACGTGCAGTACTGATTTATGACAGATTGTGTCGCTATAGCACCACCGGAGTTCAAAGCGCCACTCTGAACTCGACTCACTTTGGTAAATTCATGAATGTAGCAGCCTATGGATTTAAAATCACCTTACATGAGGGGTTTCGCTGTCAATATGACTCTGGGCCTACTCTCCAGGCTATAAAGTAACCAATTAAAATATGCATGGTTGGTAAGTAGTAGCTACTTGTTTCATTGACATATCGATGTTTTATCATTTATAAATACCACCAGTACCAGTCATTTAGGTTACGTGCATACTATCAGTGATAGAAAATACTACCCTAATCCACCGTCGTGCAACATTTTAGCTAGAATGTGCAAACTACTTAGCTAGCAATAGCATTAGCAAATGTGGCAAGGTTGATAACAGCTGCATTATATATAAATGATTAATAGAAAAGGGGGCAACTTTGTAAATACTTCATGAGGAGCCACTGCTAGCAAAATGTATGACACTTCAGAAAAATAATTCTCTAAAAAATAGGCCTACCATCCAGATGAAAGTAGGCGTCGAGAGTCTGGTCTGCCTGGTCTCAATAAAAGCTATTAGTATACTCGACCTAGTACTGTGGCTATTTTTATCTGATCTGACCCGGTAGCCCATCTGCTACTTTAACATTTTATTTGTATTTTTATGTAAGGTCTTAAACACCCGTCTGAAATAATCCGCGTAGCCTACCTGTACCAACTCTTGTTGAAGGCACAAAAACGGAACACACAAGCGCGTGAGAGGCCAGTGAGGTCATACAGGCCATGTCTATGCACGGATTTTGGCGGCAGAAGATTTGAGACTAGTCAGAGTGACGTCAAAGGCGGTGCCTGGAAATATTGCTGTCTCAATTAATGGTCCTTGTTGAAGTAGACTGCATTAGCTATTTAGTGCTTGTTCACTGAACATGTATACAGTGATTCATCCACTTTATTTAAATACGACATTAATATAATTTATAATTTATCAGAAACATAGTGAAGAAGGGTAGAAGGAAAACGCTTGTAAATAGTAAAAATAAATTAGTGTAGCCTAAACATGTCACAATTTTTTAGATCTGCTTTCAAAAACATTACTGAAATCGTTTTTATCACATTTAAGAAAGCCTTGAATGGCCTTTACTATGAGCAGTTGGAAGTTGTATAGGCTGTCTCTATTTCTCTTTTCTAACTCCCCTCTCTTACTCATACTCCCAAACACACACAAACACTCACTCTCGCCTGTGGAATTGGTAAATATCTAGAGACTGTTGTGCTATTGCTGTGTTCCTCGGTGACTCCCATTTCCCTAGTCTCTCCATTGTGTGGGTGTGCACAGAGCTGGCTCCTTGGCCCTTAGAGTGAATGGGCCTCAGCCATTCATCGTGCACACAGAACCTCATTAGAACTCTATAGAAGCACAATGTGAGACCCACATTAGACACTTCCTCACAGCGGCACAGACACCGCACAAAGTGCCAGTTAGCTGCTAAGCTAAGCGCATTGTCTTCTGATTCATAGAGTCTGGCCCTCCATTCATGATATTAAGTTCGAGTGGTGGAATATCAATTGAGGGTGCAGTGGCTTGGTATCTCTTTAAGAGCTCAAGGGGGGGGTGGGGGGGTGGGGGGGGTGGGGGGGGGTAGAGAAAAGGAGTTTAGCCGGTTTGCAGAGTGCTAGATCTCAACAGGACCATTGTCGTGTCCGTGAATGGAGGAACCCCTGTTTTTTTCCCTCCAATAGTGCAAAGGGAGAAAAGACATCAAATAAATTCACATGATCTTGCTTTCAGTACATTTCCAAGAGCTACTGTCAGAATAGCTCAATTATACCTCCCTCCCAGGGAGAATCGGACTACTGAAGACATTTTTGTTTCTTCACGATGATACGCTGTATTCTTTTATGACAAGACTACTGAACACAACTTGAAATAGATAAATAAAATATCACTGCAAGATTTGTTCGGTTTAACGGGGCGTCATAAGCCTCAATACTTCTAATTAATCAAATGTGCCACAACAACAAAGAAAAAGAATGTGGACTATTGTCAATGCATCAAACGTCGTCTTCACGTGCATGTTACTGCTGGAAGCATTTTCTCTAAATGAATATTACCACTACACTGTCTACTTGTGTGGAGATGAATAGCTTCATCCTGCAGCCTATGGCTCCCTCTGGCATTAACAAATGATTCCCCCAACACCAAACAAAAGCCTAGGGGCACTATTACAAACAGAAGGCCTGCAAGGAGCATGTAAACACTCAGAAGGTCCCTGGAGGTAGACACTAGATAGCACCCAGCCTGGCTAACACGCCATCCAGCCAGCACTGATATGCTTCCTCAATCATCCTGGAGAATAAAACCTCAAATTTGATTACAAGCCACCTTTGGCTCCCTAACGGACAGACAATGGAGCTAGCTGTCCAGGGCAATTTCCATGCCCAGCATGAGGTGCCCCCCCACCCTTCCACCCCACCCCCCCACCCTCCACCCCACCCCCCAGCACCCCACACCCCCTCGCCCTAGACATGGCTTTTTTCTGTGCCCCAGTTTTGGTTGATTTTCATTCACTCTCTTTTCTTCTTCTCTTTTCTGATGTAGAGGATCATTAGCTGGAACAGTCATAGTTGTGCAGGGCTACACACGCAAGACACAAACGGGCTAATTTATGCCACAACCCTGCTCTGTGTGTCTCTTTCAGGGTGGAATCAGTATTACTGTGCCTTTAGAAACTATTCATTTGATCTAGTTGTATATGGGAACTCCTCTCATGTTGATATGGGTTTCCTGTCCAGAAGAGACAACATTTAACATGACTTTGGATAAAAGCATCTGCTAAATGAATACATGTAAATGTAACATTTACACATTATGAAGTAGTTTAAGGTTAGTCGTCAAGTTGCTGAAATCTTAACCTGATCATTTCTCCGATATGTGTTGTTATAATTTCTCCAAAAGAGATACAGGTGCACATTGTTGACATGCTCCAGTCTTGTAGTATTAGAACCATTTCAGTTGACACAGTGTAGATAACAGAGGATGTTGTTTTGTATCCTTACTGGAGCTGTGGACTAAATCTCTCAAGATACTGAATGATACATTTGAGGAGGGAAGGGCTCAAAAGGAAAGTTGAATTTGCTCTTCAATCGGTCACACTTTATCTGAAACTCCACCTGAAAGATTAAGTGAGGTTGGAAATGAATTAAATGAATCAATCAAAATACCAATCAACTATAAATGTATGTAAAAATTCTTCTTTATTATCTTATCTCATAAATGAAGCACTGACATGAACATGTGATACACACTTCACAGCATATTAAATACAGTCAGCTGATTCTTAAATCAAACCACATAATATGCACTGTGTGAACGATTTGCTAAGTATTTGATTGTGCACTTTTCAATGGGACACAATGGAGTGTTCTGGGGGAGGCAACGAAGAAGAGAGACTATTTACTGCAGGAGAAGTCTGTTTGGTTCACGTTAAACTTTGGCCAGTAGTCCATTGTCTCTGGTGTCTATCATTTAATAGGCAAGTTGACACAATGAATGAGTCGGTCCCACCTTCTGCCACTCCAGCAAAGGGCCCAGTCTTATCTGAATTCAGAATCCCATTAGAGAACCCTTAGCCAATCACACCGCAGCCCCAGAGAAAAGTGCAGACCCTGGAGGAGAAGAGGGGAGCGAGCTTTTGTTTTCCTGAGACTTTAATGAAGTTGGCCTGGTCAGTCTTGGAGGGATTAGCTCACAAATTGTATCACATCGTCACCACGGTGACTGTTAGAGCCAGTGAGGGAAGAAGGACGTTGGAGTGTTTAGGTCAGTGCGTGTGCATGCGTTTGTGTCTGTGATCGTTATGATCCCGGTGCGAAGCGGAAAGACAAACAACATGGCTGGATCTCCCCCTGTGCACCCGGGCTTTGGGAACTCAGGGAAAAGCTTTCTCATCGAGAACCTGTTGAGGACAGGTCCTGTCTCGGGCAGCCTGTGAGGGAGTAACAGGTGGACATCAAACAGGTGGACATCAAACAGGTGGACATCAAACAGGTGGACATCAAACAGGTGGACATCAAACACGCGCTCTGCTTGGACCCCAGAGGAGAACCTGGGGCCCTCAACACTTTGTCTACCAAGACCAGAGTCAAAACTGTTCACGAGTCAAAGACACAGGAGTGCGTCTACCACATTTAGGTAACTGGAATGCAATAGATGCCATCACCGTAGCTGTTAGTTTCTTCGAAATGATTGTGTTTGAGTACGTATTATGTGTGTGTGGTTTTAAATGGTATTATCAGTTTTTGGGAGTGTTACTCATTTAAATCAGATGCTTTAGATCAGTTATTCTGAATAACTGGTGAAATATATGAAACAAAAAGATGACATTACATTGTCATCTGTTGTCTTATGTTATTTAATGTAGATTCTAAGAAGTAACTGAAATGTAAATCATATTACATCATGCAGAGTAAGTTTAGAAAACTGAAACGCACAAACTTTAAAACCAGTGACAGACCACAAATATTAGTTTAGTTTAGACAAAAACAAATTATTTTCCTTTTTGTATAAATAACTTTTCATGTGAGGGCAGGTTACTTTAGTTACAATTGAATTAAATACATCAAGTTGAGTTGACAAAATGGGATAGTAAAATCGCATTCTTGTAATATATAAGTTATACTACATATTGCCATTGGCAATTGATATCTTATCATACCATAAATTAGCACATTATGGAATGTTATTATAAGACATTGTCAGTTGTAGCTTGTTATATATTGCACTGGGCACTCTGAGATTCTTTTGAATGAAGAGCGCGTTACAAATCAAATGAATTATTATTATTATTATTATATAGGGCCTTGTACTAATCCAGTCAAATGTATGGACAGAATTATCTGCATCCAAAACTGAATTGTTCAAAAATAATAAAGTATATACAGAACAAAGACCTGATCAAAAGAACAGTTTTGCCGACATTCTATTGTTTTACTGTGCATGTTTGAAAATGATATGTCCTTGGATGGTATCACAGTACTAGTAGATTCTGTCCTGACTTATGACAGGTGATACAAGAACACCACAATCATCTTAAACATGATTTTTATGAGGTAATACCAAACACACTTTAAACTATAATTTAAGGCAAATCAAAGGTGCTCCTTCCAGCAATATAGCTGTATGTTGAAATGTGTCTAATTTGTGGCTTTCGCCTACCGATTTACAGGTAATTTACTTTGTTAAATTAGTCTCAAGCACTGTAGGATCATGATGTCACTGCCATGGTAATCTTATTTTGAAGTGGTTGCAGGTTGAGTACACATTCTTAGATAAACAGTTATTACTTCATTGGTAGGAGCAGTGAATAACAAAATAATAATTTAGTGTTGACATGTTTCCACATCCTTGCTGCATATTCCTGCATGTCAATGTCTGCTGATCTCCCTCTAATTCTCCTTCTTTCACTGTTTCTATCTCTCTTTTTCTCTCTCCTTTTGTCTCTCTATTTGTAGCTCTGTGTTTCTCTCGTTGTTTCTCTCTCGTGTTTCTCTCTCTTTTGTCTCTCTTTCTCTCTTTCTCTCTTTTGTTTTCTCTTTCTCTCTTTCTGCTCTCTCTCTCTATCTCTCTCTCTCTCTCTCTCTCTCTCTCTCTCTCTCTCCCTCCCTCCCTCCCTCCCTCCCTTCATCCTCCCAGGTCTGCTTGGTGGTGTGTTCCTGCCAGGCCCTCCCCCTCCTCCTCCTCCCTATGTTCTGGCGTGCTGTGGTGGGTCCAGCCCCCCACCCATCTTCTCCAGTGAGTGTTTAATGCTTCATCAGCGAAGCTTCAGCTCCTCTCTATGCACAAGCAGCAGGGTCTCCCATGGTCTCTACGGCTAATTACCGATGCTACACCAAATAGCTAATTCTCCACTCAACTCTCCGCGGTGCTATTCATGACCATTCACGGCTGTTTAGACCCTGGGAGGTGTGGTGGGGCCTTTATTGCCACTGGGGGCCCCCTTTTCTGCTCGCAGATGCAAACTAACGCTCAGGAAAATATGCAGGGCTAGTAAACATCTCGTCTTCTGTCAGATTATGTATCTAATTACAGCCTTGTGGTAATGACATCATCTACGGAAGGGTCTTTAAACGTCAATTAATTGCGTTTTGTTTGACTGAATCCAAGTCGATTTTATAGTGATAACTATAAATAATTTATGTGATAACTAGGATCGACTAATCTCTGTCAATTTCTGTCCAAACAAGACATTGCCTATCAAAATTATAATTCACAGCCTATCCACTAATGCGTGTAATTTTACTCTTCTATGATTTGGAGCTTAAGCAGTGTTACTTCAGCTTTGTGTGTGGGTCTTGTAGTTATTGACTCCTCATCCACCACACCGCCAGATTCCCCCTTAGGCCCTGAGCCCTCCGAGTGGGCTGACACTTTCCCACAGTGCCCAGCAACACAACAATGTCAGGCCTGGCCGTGACCAATCGCCACTTTCACTCCACCATCCACACGCGACCCCTCTGCAATTTTTCACCCCAGCAATGAACTCAGCCGAGCACAAAACCCTGCCATTCCTCCGCAAAAGGGGGCAGGGGCCGGGGACAGCCCCCTGGTCCTTTGTGTGGCTAAAGAGCCCATCTCTCCACGTCCCTCCTTTCTCCACTCTTTCACTCTCATTCCTGCCTATTGGGCGCCTCCTGACTGAAACATAAAGCACTCAATGAAAGTGACTTTTATAGACTTATTGGAGCTCATCTTCCCCTCCAGCCAAGCCCATACCTGCAAGTCAAAAGATTGAGCTTCGGAGCGCTGAGCCAGTGAGTAATGGTCTTTCAAGAAAACAGGCTTCATTGTAGCGGTCGAGACTTTGGTTGTGTGACTGGACTGGCGGGGGCAGACACACACGTAGCACTGGAGTGACCTGTTAATCGTCCGTTTAAGTGGAAGCCATTGAGGTCCAATGGAGGACAGAGGAGCGTGTCCAAACCTGTTACTCACTCTCCCGAGGTGGTCTGTGTGCAGATTTGTCGTACAGATTAAAAAGGCACATTTGAATGGCCGGACTGAATAGTTTCACTTGACTTTTGTTGTGCGTGCACCTGTGAGTGAGGCAGCGTGGGATTGGCCCACAGAGTTCACCTAATCCTTTTCTCCTCCGTAGAAACGGGATTCTATTCTGTGTTTAGTCACCCCCAGTTGGTTAAGTTGACAGATTGGCACCATGCAATGGCGAAGGCTGAAGACTGAGGGAAATTGCCAGTGTGCATGTGAATGAAGGAGAGGTTTTGGGACGTCAAAATGTCTCTTCATTATAAATCGAGCAGCTGATGTAATATGAATGTCGTGTTTATTACAGTCCTGCGATACCCACAGATTTCATATTACCGTCAAACCTTTAAATGTATTGTTTGCTAACAAGATGAGACGTATATTTAGGCAAATATGACAAAAGGTGTTTCTCAACAACATTGCCTACTCCATCTTTAATCCAAAGTGACCTGCGGGGGAAAGAGGGGTTGATTTGAATTTTGAATTTGATTTCTTGATCTGCACTCAAATACTTCACCACTGAGGAATACCCAACACAAAAAGCACTATGTTGTGGACGTCCATAAATGTCAACGCCTTTTCCAACTCACTCATCTAGAAGTTTAGGATGTTCATATGCCTGACGTGGTCTGCTGCTGTTGCTTCCTCTCTTGCATTCTTCTTTCCGGATTATAGCAACATTCCTGGTTGCTCTTGCAGCAGGGACGAAAATGACCCTAAATATATTAAATAATCCGACACATTAGTTTGAAAAACAAAAATGATATTCCTCTCTGCTCTCTGCATCAGGAAACAAACTCATCAAAGCATAACCATGAATATTGACGTTTTTCTTCCTCCAGAGGCACCCCAACATCTCGATATGGTCCCCGGACATGAGCCCCAAATCCAGAAGAGGGATCCTGAGGAGAGCTGTGTTTTCGGAGGAGCAGCGGAAGGACCTGGAGAGAACGTTCCGGAGGCAGAAATACATCAGCAAGACAGACAGGAACAAACTGGCAGCTGACCTCGGCCTGAAGGAGACACAGGTATTACACAGGGATTACACAGGGATTACACAGGGCACAGGTATTACACAGGTATTACACAGGGATTACACAGGGCACAGGTATTACACAGGGCACAGGTATTACACAGGGCACAGGTATTACACTGGTATTACACAGGTATTACACAGGGCACAGTATTACACAGGGATTACACAGGTATTACACAGGGCACAGGTATTACACAGGGATTACACAGGTATTACACAGGTATTACACAGGGATTACACAGGTATTACACAGGGCACAGGTATTACACAGGCATTACACAGGTATTACACAGGGCACAGGTATTACACAGGGATTACACAGGTATTACACAGGGTACACAGGTATTACACAGGGATTACACAGGGATTACACAGGTATTACACAGGTATTACACAGGGATTACACAGGTATTACACATGTATTACACAGGGCTTACACAGGTATTACACAGGGTTCACACAGGTATTACACAGGTATTACACAGGGATTACACAGGTATTACACAGGGCCCGTGAAATTATGTTGATTTACATATATTATACACAGTCCATTTACACAGTCCCTTATAATGAAAAATTGTACATAATGATTCATGATAAAAAATACAATCATCCAAATTAATGTGATCTGTAAAAATAGATACGGCTAGAGAGAGAGAGCTTTTGGTCGATGAACATCATCCACAATGATATCACAGATTTCAATCTGCGTCAATCTAATGCACCATGCATAATAATAGGGATTATGATGCACGTGGTTATTGTTCCAATAAATCACAGTCCAGTGGATTAAGCTAATAATTAACTTGACATTAACCATGTCGTAACAGCATGTATAAAATATAATACAGTATTATATAATGAACCAAATCTACAGGCTTGGTGAAGTGAATATGTGTTGAAGTATACTATCTCCCTACTACACACACCATAACTGGCATTGCAAATAAATGATCATTGAAATTGCAAAAATTTGTGTATGCAAATATTCAATGTTACATTTTTTATGACAACTCTTAGCTAGCATCAATGCTTTGTCTGGTCCTCCACTATCACCTGACCCCTGCATGGTGGCTCCCTCTCTAGGTGAAGATCTGGTTTCAGAATCGCAGGATGAAGTGGAGGAACTGTAAGGAGAAGGAGATCCACAGCGGACGCTCCCCCATGGAGGAGCTCATGTCCCGGAGCTTCTCACAGGAAGAGGAAGTGACACAGCAACGTCCAGAGACCTCAGGGTCAACATCAGACACGTCGCCACCACAGAGAAACAAGGACCTCGGAGCTAGCGTGACAGAGCCTGTGAAGGAAGCTGTGACTCTCAAACAGCCACTGACTCCCTGCAGACCCTCACGTCCTGACCAGTGAGAGGAAGTGAGAGGACAATAAACTAAGATAGAGAAAGGACTGCTCTTTCCTCCGCCCGCTAGATTATAGTAATCCTAACACATGATGCAATCATTCTTTACTGAAAACATGTAAGTGGACTCGGTATCAATAATCTTCAGATGTTAGTTTTATTGTAGCATGCTCTTCCTAAACGTATAGAGTGAGACTGCCAAACCCAAAACTGATGTACAACATGTTTGATTGTCAAATTTTATTCAGGATATTTTTTTTGTAAATAGTTTATCACGGAAGTACATCTGCTGTAAATAAAGTTTTTCAACAAATAATTCTTCAAATAATGATTTCATTATAGGACACACCCAGGGATAAAACCTATTATTTTTCCTGTGACCCAGCTAAATTAGGGGGGTCTGGAGGCATGTTCCCCCAGAAGAAATTTCGGAAAATATCCTTTTATATAGTCCACTAGTTGGTTTTATGAACATAAATTAACTAAATTTAGATTTAAAATGTGAAAAAATAACAAATACATGTTTTTTATTTTATTTGGGGGGGCTAATGAAACTTTTGGCCCCCAAAATAGGGCTAGATACGCCCATGGACACACCACTCCACTGGCAGAAACAATCCTCCCCACACACCATGGCCACTGACCAAATGTCCCATTACAAAATCTAATTGTGAACCCTGATGTCTACATACATTTGCATTTTGCCGAATATGACTTAAATATAGATAGATAGACCCAAATGGTCAGTTTGCCAGTCTTCGTAATCCCCCCTAATCCTAAACCACAAACAGTCAGAGCACAAATATCGTCAGAAACAATCTGATCTGAAAACGTTAAACCTCTCTAGTAAAGCAAGATCCCTAGAAGAACCACAATAAGTCATTTGTGTCAACTGTAAGGCTACGTTAAAGATTGCACCATAATATAATATAGAGAGAAAAAAATCACAGCATAGCAAATAATTGACAAAAACACGACAACAGAACCATCAAATAGAAATGTGCTTTCCGTTTGATCTAAATGATACAGAGATGCTACAGTACACCGTGTTATGCTGTAATGCTGAAAGTCGCTGGCAAAGTGCCTTCAGCAGTTTTGTTCCGTGAGGATGGTACACTTGAGGATGCGAAGGTAGCTCTGGACCTTGTTAGAGTCTCTACGGAAGCAGTAGAGCAAGTCTTGATGGTCCATGACGTCAAACTCGCTCCTCTTAGAGAAGGAGGAAGAGGATGAGACCAGGGCATCAGGGGAGGAGAGGTCACGCAGAGTGTTACTGATAACCCCCAACAACTGCATCTAAGAGGGAAAGACGCACAAACGCACACAAACGCACACAGACGCACACAAACGCACACACCAACAGGTGTTCATCAGACTAGCGCACACAGACAAACACACAAACCAGTTTGGTAACGCATCAGCTACACATTACCTTCTCTGCCACCCTCTCCACTCCATTCCTCAGCTCCTCCACCATGTCACTCATTTCCAGAGCCCTGTTACTGCTGAAGGGGTTGAAGTCATTTTCCTTCTCCTCCTCCTCCTGTTCCCCTTCCTGGTCCTGCTCCTCTTTCTCCTCCTGCTCCTCCTTCTCCTCCTGCTCCTCCTGCTCCTCCTCCACCTCCTGCTCCTCTTTCTCCTTCTCCTCCTGCTCCTCCTTCTCCTCCTCCTCCTGCTCCTCCTCCACCTCCTGCTCCTCTTTCTCCTCCTCCTCCTGCTCCACCTCCTCCTCCTCCTCCACCTTCTGCTCCTGCTGTGCCATCCTATGGTGAAGCTGGGACAGGGGGTCTCCCCAGGCTCCCAGCAGCCTCAGAATCACCTCTGTCAGCTCCTCTCTCTGGGCGGACAAGGTGAGAACAAGAGAACAAGAGACACTGTTCACAGCGACCACGACAGCAAAACCCTCACTACGTAATTGCTGCAGGATCTTGATCAGCAATTATGTTGTTTTCTGACACAACACAACCAAACAGTTTTTCTGGGAGTTTTTCCTTGTCTTCCTTGAGGGTTTAGGTTGGTTGAGGGGCAGCTCTATGGGCGTATGTAAAGCCCTCTGTGACATGCTTGCGTGTAAAAAGGGCTATACAAATACATTTAGATTTGATTTGATTTGAAACATACTGCACCAAACCGTACTATGGATATCAATTTGAGCATGCAGATAGAAACTCATATTCTAATACAAAACCACATATGGTAAATACAAATGATGCACACTCCATGCACATTTGAAAAATACAAAGGCATTTACGTACTGCTAGTCGCTGTGCATTCTCTTTGCCGTCTGGGGTTAGTATGTTGTATGTGTGACACTTTTGCCTCCTTATCTGATTCCTGGAGGGAGGTAAATGTTGTTCCTATAGGGAGGCACAGAATACAGGGGAGATACAAGTTCAAACCACATCAATCCAAAGCAAGCATAGTAGAAACCTTGAGACATACTGTAGGGGAAAAACATGATGAAAGAGAGAAAATAGAGTGAGAGAGACAGCAATAGAGAAAGCGAGAAAGACAGAGACAGTGAAAGAGAGGGAACAAGAGAGCGATAGAGGAAAAAAAAACTAAAGCGTGTAGAAACGTAAAAGGACTCACAAACTCGGAGTGCAGATCGTTGGAAATCCCCTGCACCCTGGCTGACTGCTGGATGACCCTGTCGAGGAGGTCTGCCAGGGGCAGGGAGTGGCACACTGCTCCATCGTGGGCACAGATGGGGGCACTGCCAGCCCTAAGTGGCACCTCCAAACACACAATTACAAGGATCGCAAACCACTCTGCAGATTAAAAGATGAGAGAGATGAGATAAATACTTTATTTATCCCGTGAGGGAAATTCAGGTGTCCCTCACAGCTCCTCCAACATATAGCTAGCTATAAAAGAGCACAGCTATTCAACATCCTAATCAAAACACCTTATAAACTGCAAATCCTACTTTTGACTTCTTTCAGTCTCACCTAGTCTCATGTTTCTTGATGCAGCGGGATGCTAGTGATTATAGTTCTCCGTGTTTGTCTCTCTCTTGTCTCTCTCCAGTGCTCTGCATAAGAAAGTGGACTCCTCTATGGCGATAGAGCTCATTAAACACCATAAGAAGTGGAAATAATGGTCTGTGTTCGTCATAGCTCTGCCGACGTGAGTCTCCTATCACCCGGGAGCATTCAGAAGCAAGCCAGGCGGAAGAGAGAGTGAAGGAGAGAGAAATGATTGGGATAAAGATGGGCCAGGCAGCAATGGTATCTGGGATCCTCTGTGAATGGAAGGAGTTTGGCTGGCTTTTCAAGTTAGAGTTATGAAGTTGGCAGTTCTAAATCAGTATTGTCAACCTACTCATTTCATTGGGTAGCCAATGAGAGAATCAATCACAATCATGATGAAAGAGTCAGAACAGGGAAAATACAGAAGGGATGGAAGGCGTTTAAGGTCAAGATTCATGTATTGTCATGCCATTGGATCAAGTGTTTTGTGCGTCATGCAAGCGTATACCATCATGTGAAGTCAGCGAGTGAAATTGTGCCAACTACGCTTGTATTGGAGGTCCGTGAATGAGTGTGACATAACGCTGACGTCATTATTCATTTGATGTAGAGAATTACAAACCCTGAGGGGTTGCTAAGTTGCTGACCTGTCCCTTACACTATCTTGAGGTAAGTCTCAAGGACATTGAAGGACAATCAACGAAGACTGTTCTTAATGTGCCGTCTGTGAAACAGTTTTCTCGATATTATAGTTGACAAGGCAGCTTTCAGTCTTTTTTCCCTCAACAGACCAATACCAGATCCAACAGATCCAGCGTTATGTAGTAACAATTCTAACTGAGTGACATCATTTCCTGTTGTAATGTAAATGAACATGTTTCCAAGGTCCCTTCTATTTGTCAGGTGTGTGCTGGGAGACAGAGGTACTGTGTGTGGTAGAGGTCAATAAAGACCACATGATAATGCAGAATTCACCAGGTAGAACAAACACCTTAGAAATTAAGTTGATTCAATCTGTTATCTGTATGTCATTTTTAAATGCCTTAACATTGTAAAGGAAACCCATTTGAAGCCTTAACTGAATTAACTCATGAAAATCATGATTTTTATTCACTGTTCACAGTTTAGCGGCGTCTCTGGGCATGGCGATGGTGGTGATGAGGACGGGGGATTGGGCTAATGGGGCCACAGCCACAGTCTCCACGGCCATCCTTGCAGATCCAGACGCTGGGTGAGTCCTGGAGGTCAAAGGTCGAGGACTTCAGAGGGATCACTCTAAAGGCCACTCTGTTGGTTGACTTGACGATGGAGGTGGTTGTGTGGTTCGGGGTCAGAGGCAGGTTTGAGGTCTTCTTCAGACTCAGGGTCCCCAGGTTTGAGGTCTCCTTCAGACTCAGGGTCCCCAGGTTTGAGGTCTTCTTCAGACTCAGGGTCCCCAGGTTTGAGGTCTTCTTCAGACTCAGGGTCCCCAGGTTTGAGGTCTTCTTCAGACTCAGGGTCCCCAGGTTTGAGGTCTTCTTCAGACTCAGGGTCCCCAGGTTTGAGGTCTTCTTCAGACTCAGGGTCCCCAGGTTTGAGGTCTTCTTCAGACTCAGGGTCCCCAGGTTTGAGGTCTTCTTCAGACTCAGGGTCCCCAGGTTTGAGGTCTTCTTCAGACTCAGGGTCCCCAGGTTTGAGGTCTTCTTCAGACTCAGGGTCCCCAGGTTTGAGGTCTTCTTCAGACTCAGGGTCCCCAGGTTTGAGGTCTTCTTCAGACTCAGGGTCCCCATCAAGATCTCGGCTGGGGTAAGGGACACGGTGGAGGTTGTCTTCAGGGGCGGGGTCACTGGCATGTTTGTGGTGGGAGCCAGTGTCTGGACAGCACCAAGGGTTGTAGCCTGGAATCACATACCCAACAAGCATAGCATAATTAGCATATATTTGAATTAGAAGGATTATAAAAACTTCCGGTTATGGCGGCTTGCTGAGTGGACGTGTATTCTCCTGCTCCGCTACCATAGTGTTTAAATCCTTTTCAAAACTCTATTTGAGAACTGCTGCTTGGTCACTTTAATGCAGATACTCTACGGCTATGCCTCGCGCACAGAAAAAAGCAAGCCAAGAACGAAATAATCAACTCCAATCGAAAATGTCGAACTTCACCTCGCCCGCTAGCTCGACGGCTACTCCTCGCGCTAAAGCTATGGAGACGGACCATGAGGCGGACGAAATAGCTAGCATAGCACTAAATGAGGACACAATAACACAAGACCAGACTGCAACGGATGAGTCGGGAGCCAACACCGACACCATACTGGCAGCTATCGACAACATGAAAACGGAGTTTTCAACCAGATTCGACGGCTTATTCACTGCTATTGAGAACGTGAGGCAGGACGTTTCGGACTGTACAGAGCGAGTGACGCAGGCAGAGGCGAGGATCTCCACCACCGAAGACAGCGTAACAACGCTCCAAACTAAAGTGCAATCTCTAGAAGGTAAAAATAAAGACTTGGAAGAGAAAATACTGGACCTGGAAGCAAGATCTAGGCGCTCAAACTTGAGGCTGGTGAATTTACCGGAGGGAGCAGAGGGCGAAGATGCATGTACTTTCCTGGAGAGCTGGATCCCGGAGGTGCTGGAGCTACGTGCGAAACCAACGGTGGAGAGGGCACACAGGATCGGTCCGAGATCGGACACCAACGCGGCACCCCGAACGCTCATAATGAAGTTTTTGAGCTATAAAGATAAAGAAGCGGTGGTAAGAGCAGCCAAGTCGAAAGGACAAATCCTTTACAAGAACCACCATGTGAGGCTATACCAAGACGTGGCAGCAGGCCTGCACAAGAAGCAAAAAGAGTTTGACGAGGCGAGGCGGCAGCTCCGATCATTAGGACTCCGGTACGGGATAATCCCACCTGCTCGACTTATTGTTACACATAAGGGACGATCTCACATCTTTAACAACCCAAGCGAGGCAGAAGACTTTATCAGGAGGATCAAGTCAGAGGAGCACTGAAAGGACTAAACCCATACATTGCAAACGTTGACGTCAATTTGAAGGTAACATTTATCGTGGTTTAATAATGAGCGATTACAGATATTACATATGGCTTGTTTAGAACTTGCTCGGTTTGGAACTTCTGTATTTTTTTTTAGAAGTGGTTGGTTTAACTTCCTTAGTTACTTTTAAGCTCTCTCGTCAGTTTTGAAGGTGGTGTTATTTGCTGAAAAGGCATAATGCATCCCTCTGCTCTGTTATAGTATTCAAGTGAAAAGAGTTTTATTTTCAAATGGTAGCACAGGAGTTAAGGTTCAAGATACAAGGTTGATAGCACAGCTACTCTGTTCTTCTCTTTAGGGTAGAACAGTAATAAGCTTTCAGGAAGTCATACGATTTAAGGGGGGAGGGCATTCAGGTCAGGTAACCTGAAGGGGCTAAGGGGTATGTTTGCTCAATGTTCATTGGTTGTTCCATCCAAGTTTGTATTTGTCATGTTTTGTTTTTCCTTTACAGTAGTTGCTTCAAATGTCGGGGAGAATAATTTTAATTCGTTAAATGTCTAGTGAGCTAAAAATTAAAATTACTTCATGGAATTGCAGAGGACTACAAAAACTCAAGAAAGTTAAACAGGTGATGAATAGAATCAAACTGATACAGTCTAATATAGTGTTCCTTCAAGAAACACATCTGATGCAAAGTGATGAGTTAAAGATAAGGCGAAGGTGGAGAGGCAGTGTGTATTCAGCCCACTTTACTTCCCAAGCAAGAGGAGTTATTATCCTGGTGCATCAGTCTATTCCTTTACAGGTAAATAAGATTATTAAAGACAAGGGGGGTCGGTATCTTATCATTCAGGGTAATATTCTTAAGGAAAAAATAATCTTGGCAAATATTTATGCCCCAAATATTGATGACCCAATTTTTTTCAGAACTTGTTTCTTTCCTTGTCTGATCTCTCCGGTAATTATATCTTAGCAGGAGATTTCAACTGTACTCTGGATCCAGTCAGAGATAGAAGCTCAGGAAGTGACCAATCTCATCTTCGAAGTAGGGGGGGTAATACACCATTTCATGAAGGATATGAATTTGATTGATATCTGGAGAGAGACAAATCCTAGCGACTTGAACTTTTCATGTTACTCCAGCACACATAAATCTTATTCGCGTATTGATTTTTTTCTGATATCAGCCAGCTTAAAATATAAAATTAAAGATTGCTCTTATGACGCTATTCTACTCTCGGACCACGCCCCAACTTCCATAGTATATCAAGATCTCCAATTGGTGAGGGATCCCCCTAGATGGCGTTTCAAGCAAAAATGGTTAACTGATCCCGGTTTTGTTTCCTTCTTAGATGAACAAATAAAATTCTACTTTGAAACAAATACAACAGAAACTTCAGCCAGTATTAGGTGGGAGGCCTTTAAGGCCTTCATCAGGGGCCAAATAATCCAAATAACTAGTTCCAAAGCTAGGAAGACATACCAGGAGACAAAGACGCTGGAAACCGAAATTAAAGTACTGGAGGATGAATATTATCAATCACGCTCTGCTGAAACTCATCAAAGACTACTCCTGCTAAGAACAAAATATAACGAGATTTCTGCATCAAGAGCAGCATCTAGTCTGCTTCGCCTAAAACAGACATTCTATGATCAGGGGGAAAAATCCGGCAAGGTGCTTGCTTGGCGTATCAAACAGCTACAGAGTGAGCGACTAATTTCTATACTTCAAAATGACCAGGGACACGACATAGTAGAACCAACTGAAATAAACAATTCCTTCAGGAAATACTATGAGAAACTCTATAGTTCTGAGGTTATACATGACAAACTTAAATTGGACAATTTCTTAGATGGAATTCATATTCCCAGGGCATCAGAAGATAACAGGATTGAATTAGGACAAGACATAACTTTAGAGGAAATGTCCATAGCAATTGATAATACTAAAGTAGGTAAATCACCAGGGCCAGACGGTCTACCCATTGAAATCTATAAAACATTCAAAAATAGGCTGCAAGCTCCATTATTGGCAATGTTTAAAGAATCGTTTTCAAATGGAATCCTGCCATTCTCGTTAAGAGGAGCTATGATTACCTTACTGCCAAAAGCTGGTAAACCAAATAATAAATGCGAGAATATGAGGCCAATCAGCCTTCTAAATGCCGATTTGAAAGTGCTGTGTAAAATCTTAGCTAGACGGGTAGAAGAAATAATACCGACGATAATTGGGAAAGATCAGTGTGGTTTTATTCGTGGCAGACAAGGCTTCCATAATGTCAGAAGGGTTTTGAATATTCTCCACAGCCAAAAGGGGGCGCAAGATACTGCTTTTCTGTCAATAGATGCTGAGAAAGCGTTTGACAGAGTCGAGTGGCTTTACCTTTTCGAAACTCTGGATCGCTTTGGCCTGGGAGGGAATTTTGGGAAATGGATTAAGTTGCTCTACACTGATCCATACGCAGAGGTACTGACTAATAGTAATATCTCAAAACCTTTTAAAGTACAACGAGGATGCAGACAAGGGGATCCTCTTTCCCCATTATTATTTATTATAGCAATCGAACCATTGGCTATTGCAGTGAGAACTCATAAACATATCTCTGGAATTAGAATAGGGGAGCAGGAGCACCGTCTTGCATTATATGCAGATGATATTATTGTTTTCTTAAAAAATATGGGAAAATCTATTCCGGTTCTGTTAGAATTGATCAAGACATTTGGAAACATTTCAGGCTATAAGATAAACAAATCCAAAACTTCAATTATGCCGTTAAATCACTTGGAAAGGAAATCCCCACATCAGGAAGCTGCTCAATTTAAAGTTGTTGATTGTTTTACATACCTGGGCATTCAAATTGTACCCCACCTTGAGAATATTGTAGAAGTTAATTACAGTCCATTAATGCACGAAGTCCAGAAATCGATGGATAGATGGTCATTTATACCAATGTCGTTAATAGGGAAAATAAATCTCCTTAAAATGAATGTAATGCCAAAATTGCTGTATTTGTTTCAAAATGTACCACTGCCACCACCGAGTAATCTATTCTCTCACCTAAAGAAACTTTTCATCCGATTTATTTGGAACAATAAACGCTCCAGGTTGCGACTGTCACTGCTATACTTGCCATATGATAGAGGGGGGCTTAAGTGCCCCAATCCGCTCTGGTACTATTGGGCGACTCAGTTAAGAACGCTGATGTTTTACTTTTCAGAAGAGGAAGCCCCTCTCTGGAGGGAGATGGAGAGCCAACAGCTGGGCCTCCCTCTTCCCCTTTTCCTGTACTCAGATAATGTTAAAAGGCTTAAAAAAATCATAAAGAACCCCATGGTTAAAAATATGATCACTGTGTTACAACAAGTTAACAAACATCTTGGGGAGCATGTCTCTCTCTCACTCTTCAGTCCAATCTGGGGAAACAATTTTTTCCCTCCAGGTAAATCCGATGCGGGATTCAAATTCTGGGCTGACAATGGAATACAAAAAATTGGAGATTTATTTAACCCAGTCACGAAATATCTGAAATCATTTGAAGAACTAACTGCTGACTATAATATCCCCCGTAATCAATTTTTTAAATTTTTACAATTGCGGAATTTTATCCGATCACAACAGGGCCAATCATTGTCTATCCCACCCCTATCAAAAGTAGAAAAGATAATGTGTACGGACAATTTGGGGCGGGGCATAATCTCCAAATTCTATAACCTTCTAGTAGCCGAGTCCTCAGAGTCATCGGTAAAGAGGCTGGAGGCTTGGAGGGAAGACCTACATGACAACATAACCATTGTGGACTGGGAGAGAGCATGTACCAAAGCACAATCACAAACAATTAACACTCGTCTTAAATTACTGCAGTACAATTGGCTCATGAGAACTTATATCACCCCAGAAAAAATAAATAAATACAACAGTGACGTTCCAGATATCTGTATCAAGTGTGAGAAGGAAAAGGGTACTCTTTTTCATTGTCTTTGGCAATGTGAAGAAGTTAATAAGTTTTGGGAGGCTGTGAGGAGGTGTATCCAGGATATTATTCCAATACAAATACCTTTAGATGCCAAACTTTTCTTACTCGGCCTATATCCAGAAAAGTATAATATTAGGAAAGGACACCGCATATTTTTAGAAATTGGTATATTGTTGGCTAAAAGAATAATCGCTCTGTCATGGAAAAAAGTGGGCATGCCTAGTTTAAATAAATGGATTACTGAGTTATCTACAACTCTGCCCTTAGAAAAAATTACATACATTATTAAGGGCAAGGAGTCACTCTTTAATAACACATGGGGTCCGTTTATAAGTTTTCTGGAGAGGAGAGACATAGCACATATGATAGAAGAACCTGGGGATGAATAAATTGCCCTCTGCAACGCTCACGTGACTATATGATGAATACTAGTTTGTAAGGTGATTTTACTTGTATTCCCCGACCGCAACATTAGAAATACTACAGGACTTATTGTTTGTCTGTTATATACTTTTGGTTTTGTTTGTTAGACGCCTGAATTGAGGGGTCTCACGTTATTTTTATTTTCGTTATTTAAATCTTGTTGTACTTGTGATATATATATATGTTTTTTTTCTCTTATATCTTTTTTGTTATGTCCTACACCTTGGTGCTAATATAGGGTACAAACCTGCTGATTAATGTGTAAGACTTTGTATGTGCAAAATGTTAAAAATCAATAAATACAATGTTGGAAAAAAAGAAGGATTATAAAAACCCTAATGTGACTTCAATCACTGTTATAATCAAGTTTGTCTCACCTTGATCAACACTACTTCCTCTTTCACCTTGGCTACCGACTCCAGAATGGCAACAGTCTCCTCCCTCTTAGAGACCACTTCCTCCTTCAGGGCAACAGCGTCCTCTCTGTTAGTGACCACTTCCTCCTTCATGGTCACAGCCTCCTCTCTGCTTAGTGACCACTTCCTCCTTCTTGGTCACTTCCTCCTCCTTCTTAGTGACCACCTCCTCCTTCCTGGTCACTTCCTCCTCCTTCTTAGTGACCACCTCCTCCCACCTGTCCACCTCGTCCATCTTGCTCCCCAGCTCCTCCTCCTGCTCCATCAAATATTCAGCCTTCAGTGCAAGTTGAACTGCTTGGCGAGCCAGGATCTTCTCCTGACGCCTGTGCTCCCTCAAGAGCACTGAAAGTTGTTCAGGATCCATCTTACTATAGGGAACACAAAAACCAAAACAATAGGACATTAACATTGTTGTGCAGCCACTGTGGCTAGTGGTTTTCCAAAGTTACTAGCCACTCATCACCAGTTTTTCTCTTATGTGTTGGTGTCTGCCCTCCGGGTCCTCCTACACCCGTTATGTTCCGCCACATAATTGCCTAGTTGCCTTGCAATGAGTGTATTATTTTAGACAGGGTCCTCAAGTTTTATCAAAAGCTTGGAGTGAGATCACATGCGTCACGTGTGTTCGCGCGTCTGTTGCCTAGTAACGAACGTACGGTGGCCGAGACTGTTGCGTTTGTGTTTGCGCGTCTAGTTGCCTAGTAACGAACGCGTTGTGGCCGACACGGGGAAAATATGCTGGCGGCAGAAAAACTTCGATCCGTGTGCCTGCGCCTTGTCCATTAATGTATACAACGTTAGCAGGACAACTTGGTTGTCGTTGCCTTCTTAGCTTGAGAAATACAAGGTACAAAATGACTAAATGTACAAGGTGTGGCGTGTGAGTGTGTGAACTGGTTGAAATGCGTGTCTCACGGTCAATGCGTGAGGCTTGAGAACCCTGTTTTAGATGTGTTTTGAGAAGACTACAATAAAATAAATACATAGAGAGATAGATAGAATTCAATCCGCCAAAGTGGCTAGTAAGAGTGCTTATGTCAAGCCCTGGTTGTCGCCCCAATTCCCCATTAAGCAAATATGACATGAAATCCTTATGTATTCGCATGAAATAACTAAGTAGGCCCTATATAACATGACGTGAATCATTTAACAAAGAAAGCCTATCCAAGCAATTCATTCATAAGACATTGGAACTACACTGAAAATAAACTTCGATGTTATATTTACAACAGACTGAAATGTGCTCAATTCATATTAGGCCAATGTAAAGGTATAGCTTACCTGTAGAAAGAGATCCATCAGAAACACGGGTTCGAAGTATACGTAATGCTGGTTAAAAGTTTGGTTAAAAGTAATGCTTGTAGTGAGTGATTTCTTTGCAGTCAATGTCACGAATGATCATTTTCAGTCTGAAAAGTCTTATTTAAGTTAATTCGAAGTTTGATTCTAACGTCATAATAGGCCTATCTGAATTCGAATTGCGGACATCAAGTCTCATCCTAAAGATGGATGATGTCATGCTGATGATGTATCGTGCGGTGTCGTTGTCGTCCACTAGCCTATACATTTCAAACACATTTTTATTTTGGAACCCAAATGACCAATGATTTTCCTTATAGCCTACTACTGCAAGTTAACATCAAACTCGTTTTTCAACATGACCATTTCAAAACCAATTGTCCCTACTTAAAGTTTCCTTACCCTCACAATAACAAGGACTTGATGTAGTAAAAAGGGTACTGCTCTGTCAGCAGTTTTTCAATAATTTGATGAAGCAACTTCGGGTATACTGACATTTATTGTCATAAACATTCAACTCGACATATATCCAAAACAACCAAAACATAAATACAGCAATCTCTTCATAAAATATCTTTAAAAATCATTAACATTTATCATTTATATTTACAAATTACAGTGCATTCCATTACCGTGTGCTATTAGTGGCAGCTGAGGGGCTGCTATACTGCCAGTGAACAGCAGATAGCAGCAAAGGGTAACTAAGAGTCCAGCTCCAACATTTGTCTCAGTAGCTCTGTTTTGAGCAGTTAAAAACACATAAAAATAGACATAGACACACAAGCCAGGTTATACGCATGTTGCCCTCGGTAACACTTTCAGAACTAAGGTCACGCCCCAGGCAAACGAGACCGCCCAAGTCACACAGACTCAGAGGGTTTATCCTTTGATGCTGTTTCCAGGCCTGGTCCTTCCATCCACTCAGCACCTATGATGCTTCCACTTGCGTGTGCCCACAGCCAGGTTGGCGTCTTTCTTGTGCCAGGGGAAGAGGTGGTTGAGGGCCAGGGTGCGGTCGAGCAGCACACTGCCAGTCAGCAGGTAGAGCTGGGAGCGCCCGGGCCTCACCATGGTGTAGGAGCAGCGCAGGTTGATGAGGAGCCACTGCTGAAGGAGGTGCTGGGTGTCGTAAGGGAGGAGAGGGCCCTGGCGTATGAACTCCACCCTGCCCTCCACCTCAAACTCAGGCTTCCCAGTGTGATGACGTCGGCGGGATATCTTTGCTGTTACAGCTGTGGAGGAGAGAGAGAGAGAGAGAGTAAGTACACGTTTGGGGACAAAATCCATTACAAAGCCTCTAGTGATGCACACACACACACACACACACACACACAGACACACAAACACACACACAAACACACACACACACACACACAGACACACACACAGACTTATAATTTAACCGTGATTCTTACCAAATTCATCCCGGCACAGTGCATCCAGCACAGTTCTCAGCATGGGACTCTCCTCTACAGGAGGACAGGACTGGCATGCAGGCTTGGGAAGTACTACAAGAGAGAAGAAGACAAAAGGTAAACATCACTATGCTGAGCAACAACAGCACCGTCACAAGACCTGGGAGCTAACGGCCACATATCATTCAAATGAGAACAGGCTGCACAGTTATTTAAATGTGGTTCAATTCAACTCAAAACGTTTCGTTCACACCACAGAGAGTTGTGGGTAACTGACCTTTCGCCAGGTGGCTGTTCTGTTTGGGGTGCGGGGACAGACACATGTCCTCGTGCGCGGGGAAGCGGTCACAGTCCAGGGCCTCTGGCCAGGTCTGACCCTGACAGGCCAACACCGGAGCACAGCTGTCCCTCACAGACACACACAGACTCCTACAGGGCTGGATGAACCTACGGATGAGGAGACGAGACTTATTAATGACAGATACACACCAGATACACCAGATACACACCAGATACACCACCACTCTGGACATAAGAAAACCTACACAATGACATTGATGAAGGATTTCCGGCAAAAACAAACAGCCAGAAAGTTGAGAAAACTTTTTTTTTAAAGATACCATAAACAGAGACAGAGGAGAGGGTAAAGTAAGACATCAGCGGACGCATATTATTGAAATATTATTGAGGCTCCTTACGTGTCGAGGCAGACAGGGGCTATGAGGGAGCAGAGGAAGGCCTGGGCCTGGGGGTGACACCCTGTCTGGAGCAGAGGCTTCCAGTCCTCGGACCGCGGCACCACCTCATCCTCCAGGCTGCTGTGACCTAGGAAGTTAGGCAGACGCATCTCAGAGTAACCCACGTCCTGGCACACGCTCATCTGCTTGGGGATGGGCACGCAGCGGGTCGACTGGCCCAGGTCGAAGGCTCCGGCTGAGGAGAGGAGCGTCAGGAGAGTCAGGGTGACGGAGAGGTGTTCCATGGTCGTGGAAGGAAAACGGAGAAGACTAAATCCAGTGGATAGATGTGTTCTGTTGTGGGAGGGTCGCTGCTGTCAGTGCCTCTCTGGTGGCCGGTCTCTCCTTTATATAGACGGAGCCCAGCCCCATTGGTCTGTTATCAACTACCTATCAAAGAGGCCGAGACGATGTGTGAGGAGACAACGGCTTGTTTTTTGATGACTGCAGACAGACAGGGGCGTTATAGGTTGATGTGGGGGGGGGTTGAAAGAGGGGTGTGGGGGGTGGTGGGGGTGGGGGGGGGGCTCCACAGGGAATCACAGGCTGGCTTCATTAATAGACACCCATCTGTAGAACATGTTGAACTAAGTAAATGTTTGTTTTCCAACAGTAGTTTTCACAGAAATCTACACCAGTACTGCATGTTTTCTTGGTGCTTTAATGTACCATGTATGTTACCTTGAGTATATATATATACTCAACTAAACAATTCCTCAAAATACTTTAAAAACGTGATTGAACTGATTTAGGATTCTCAGGCAGGTTGTCTCCCAACAATCTTTGTGACTGTGATAAAGATGTTCTTTGTGGGAAGGTGAACTTTTAGGGGTTGTGTGCAGACAGACAAGCGGTCTGCTCCAACTTTAGTCTCTTTCATGTCTCACTGGCTGCTGCTCATTTGCAGGTTTCTTCAGAAGCAGTCCCAGAGTCTAGCTCTCATTAGCAGAGCAGTGTCTCAACCTCACCTGGCTGGCTTTGAAGTGACACAAGCTCGGCCATATTCAAATGCTAAATGCTATTGACCTGTATACAAGACTATCTGGTGGTCTTAACAGCCTACAGACAGACACAATTGGCTCTAAAGTATGATGTTGAGGGCTGTGTGTCTGGGAGTGATTTGTGCTTGGCTTTATTTGTTAGATGAGCTTTGAAGATAGAGTCTGCTCATAAGGGAAAGCTTTGCTAGTGTCTGAGGATCATGTTCACTTGATTTACAGCAATCAAAAAGTAATTCACAAGAAATGTGTTTGTGTCTGTTTTAGAGGCTCACCACATCGCTACATGTAAAGGAAAAGCCATTGTAGACAATTAAGGCCTTTTAATTCATAAAATGTAAGAAAAGAAAACACACATAGGAAAACAACAACAGAAAACACAGAACACGTAATTTGACGCTGTTTATTCTTTATTTTTTAAACAAACATGTTTTCAACACTTGCAGCACGATCGTCCCAGCTCTGTCACACTCCTGATCCAGGCACAGCTACTAATGACATGTCTGGCTCTGGCTTCCCCTGGAGTCACAAAGATCATTGGGAGACAACCTGCCTGAGAATCCTAAATCAGTTCAATCACGTTTTTGAAAGTATTTTGAGGAATTGTTTAGTTGAGTATATACTCAAGGTACATACATGGTTAAAGCACCAAGCTCTGTCACACTCCTGATCCAGGCACAGCTACTAATGACATGTCTGGCTCTGGCTTCCCCCCCTTCTGTCTCTCTCTCGTCCATCCTCTCAAGGCGTCTCAGCAACGGGACACTACTACCTCTCCGGAGCTCCGTGGACACCGTCTGTCTCCACGTTTAGATGTGGATCTTGTCATGTGCCTGAGGGGGGGGATCTGGAGTGTGTGTGAGAGAGTCTGGACTCCCACACAAGGCAGGCTGAGGGGGGCCGCAGACACAGTCTGGACTCCCACACAAGGCAGGCTGAGGAGGCTGCAGACACAGCCTGGACTCCCACACAAGGCAGGCTGAGCGGGCTGCAGACACAGCCTGGACTCCCACACAAGGCAGGCTGATGGGGCTGCAGACACACCATGCCAGCCCTGAGAACCCCCCCTCTCCGTCTGGCTGGTCCTTCTCCCTCAGCCCGTCTGCTGCCAGCTCTCCAGCGGCCCCAGCCTCACCGCCTGCCTTTACAGCCCGAGTCTGGGGGGGGGGAGACGGGGAGAGGCAGGGAGAGCTACGGAGAGGGGCCTAACTGGGCAATTAGAGCCGCAGACCAATTTGTGAGAACAATAGGGCCACACGTTTAACTAGCTCCCCCCTACCATCACCTCAGAGGGAGTTGTTTTCTCTGCCTAATGGCCCCCCTGCCCTGCTGTAGACGCTGGGTTTGTGTTGGTAATGTGTGGCCTGCCCTAGCCTCCATTACAGACTCCTGTGGCCGGGGGAACCTGTGTGTCCAGGATTGTCTGCTCTAGGCCCAGTCAAATCCAGGAATCTATTCAAAGATACTGAACAACATTGTATTCAGACGTCACACAACACCACAAACTGTGTTAAGGAGCTTCAATGAGTGGGATGGCTCTCTAGTGACTGTACCACCCTGTAGAAAGTGTCTGCTAATACAATCGACATTAGGATTATTAGGTCAATCGAACTTTGAAGTCCCGGATTCACGCAGTTGTTCTGAGAAGACGACCTGGATGTAAAAGTTAAAGACACGTGGATGCTAACATGTGAGCCACAACAACCAGCTATGAATCACAGCCATATGTCACCTGAGGCCTACATCAAAGACATAGGTGTGTGTGTGTGTTTGTGTGGGGAGGTGTGTGTGTGTGTGTGGGGGGTGTGTGTGTGTGTGTGTGTGTGTGCTGTCTCCTCCCTTCTCATTAGCCACTGTTGACTGAATGATACACCCCCCCCTCCCCCCCCCTCCTCTCTGTTGGGCTCCAGCAGGACTGACAGCTCCTCAGACTGTCACTAGCACTCTGATGTCACATCCAGTCTGGGGGACTGCGCCCAGACGCAGCGTACCCCACCAAGGTGTTTCAGACATCCCTCCCTCCCTCCCTCCCTCCCTCCCTCCCTCCCTCCCTCCCTCGCTGCCCCCCCCCCTCCCTCCCTCCCTCCCTCGCTGACCCCTCCCTCCCTCCCTCCCTCGCTGCCCCCCCCCCTCCCTCCCTCCCTCCCTCGCTGACTCCCTCCCTCGCTGCCCCCCCCTCCCTCCCTCCCTCGCTGACCCCTCCCTCCCTCCCTCCCTCGCTGCCCCCTCCCTCCCTCCCTCGCTGCTCCCTCCCTCCCAGCCTCCCTCCCTCCCTCCCTCCCTGGCCCTCGAGACCCACATGGCTCTGGAGAGAGACACGGAACATCAACAGCAGATGTGAGTGTGCCGTTTCAAATGAGATACCACTTGTTTCATTCACTCTCTGTCTCTCTCACTCTCTGACTAATAATATAGCTCAGCAGTTCCGATCATCCTTCTGGACTAATCCTGGTTGTTTTGTACACATTATGCACCCATTAGCGATTGAAACCACACTCTTGCACAGAGACCGTCTAGCCACCTTTATTTCCGCCACCCAGTGGACAACATGATATTTACAATCGAAGCATTCTCACACAGTTGGAAGAAACGTTGTCGTGTGATGTCCTTTCTGTGCAGGAGGACCAATGTGGAAAAAGCCAAGTCACGGTAAAGTAAAGATGGAAGAACAATAAGGAACGTTGGCTGGCTTGGTGAGTTGAGGATCTCTCTCTCTCTTAGGAATTCTTCTCATTTGCAGCTCTGGACGGGGAAGGAAAGAAAAGAACCAGCGTGAACCCTGATGTCATGCTTCATACTGCAGCTATAGACACTGGAACTACAGACACTGCTGTATACTGGAGCTACAGGCACTCATACTGGAGCTACAGACACTGCTGTATACTGGAGCTACAGGCACTCATACTGGAGCTACAGACACTGCTGTATACTGGAGCTACAGGCACTCATACTGGAGCTACAGACACTGCTGTATACTGGAGCTACAGGCACTCATACTGGAGCTACAGACACTGCTGTATACTGGAGCTACAGGCACTCATACTGGAGCTACAGACACTGCTGTATACTGGAGCTACAGACACTGCTGTATACTGGAGCTACAGGCACTCATACTGGAGCTACAGACACTGCTGTATACTGGAGCTATGTGTGTGTGTGTGTGTGTGTTTGTCTGTGCCGCTCTGGGAGCACCCAGACCCTCTGGCATACCTGTGTGAAGTCCTCAGAGAGGGAGGGGGGTCGCAGCCCACTAAAGCCCCATTATCAAAGGAGTACTGGAGGAGGGCACTGAAGCATGCATCCTACACAAACACACAACGCTTACATTTAGCCTACAGAACATTCAGAATAGGCAAAGACTTGAGAAGGATTGTCTCAGGCGGTGCGCGTGTGTGTGAGAGAGACAGTGTGTGTGTGTGAGAGAGATGGGGTGTATGTGAGAGAGAGAGGATGGGGGGTGTGTGTGTGAGAGAGAGAGAGGATGGGGGGTGTGTGTGAGAGAGACAGGGTGCGTGTGTGTGAGAGAGAGAGAGACGGGGTGTGTGTGAGAGAGAGAGACGGTGTGTGTGTGTGTGTGTGTGAGAGAGAGAGAGACGGTGTGGTGTGTGTGTGTGCACGTCTCACCTTGATAAGGATGTGTGGGTTCCCCACCACGATGAGCAGGGCTTTGGGCCGTGTGATGGCCACATTGAAGCGCTTGGGGTTGGTCAGGAAACCAAGCACACTCTGGATGTCCTCGTCCTTAACGGCCTCACTGGACCTCACCTACACAGGGAGACGTCATGCTCACATCAGATGACACGCTATTCATCCCCTGGGGACGGGGACAGGGACGACACTTGGGATGGGAATGACATATCCTGCTGTTAAGCAAGTGTCATGTGTTGTCACATACAGTACTTAGGCCACGGCCACACTCATAATGAAACACCGTCTCCACGATGTGGACGTGAGCAACACTTCTACGTGTGTGTGTGTGTGTGTAGGAGAGGGGTGGTGTGTGTGTGAGAGGCCGGGTGTCTGTGTGTGGGTGTGGGAGAGGGGTGTGTGTGAGAGGCCGGGTGTCGTGTGTGTGTAGGAGGGATGTGTGTGGAGGGCCGGGTGTGTCTGTGTGTGTGTGGGAGAGGGGTGTGTGTGAGAGGCCGGGTGTCTGTGTGTGTGTGTGTAGGAGAGGGGTGTGTGTGTGTGAGAGGCCGGGTGTCTGTGTGTGTGTGTGTAGAGAGGGGTGTGTGTGAGAGCCGGGTGTCTGTGTGTGTGTGTAGGAGGGATGTGTGTGAGAGGCCGGGTGTGTCTGTGTGTGTGTGGGAGAGGGGTGTGTGTGTGAGAGGCCGGTGTCTGTGTGTGTGTGTGTGTAGGAGAGGGGTGTGTGTGTGAGAAGCCGGGTGTGTGTGTGTGTACCGTGGAGAGGATGATGACCAGGAACTCCTGTCCCTGGAACTCCTCCACCGAGCCCACCTTGATGTCAGACAGCCCCACCCCGTGCAGCAACACACGGATCTTCTCCACCTGGAGATGTGGGGGGAGCAAACACAGAACACGCTAGGCTAGACACAAGCTACCCATGTAACACACTAGTATACCCCCTGGTACCAGCGCGGCGCTGTATTCTTGCCTGCTTCTTGTAGGGGGCGATGATACCGATGTCTGAGGCGTTCACAGGGTTGTAGAGCTTCTTGGCCAGCTGGCAGCAGTACAGCATCACCTGCACGGCCTCCCCTGGGTTGAACCACGACGGGTTCCTGCCCTCTCTCATCTCCATGCCCTGAGTTTCCCGAGAGAGAGAGAGAGAGGAAAGACCGAGAAGAGAGATGGACAGAGGAGAAGCAGAGGACGGGGAGAAAAGCGAGATGAGAAAGAGAGGGCGTTTGTGATTCGGGATGTGGTGTTGCTAGTGTACGTCTGGGCTGGTAGCTAGGCCTGAGAGACAGAGCGAGAGGACAGGGAGAGAGAGGGAGGGAGAGGAAAGGGAGAGAGGAGTGGAGGAGAGGGAGGGAGAGGACAGAGGGAGGGAGAGGGAGGGAGAGGGGAGGGAGAGGAAAGAGAGGGAGGAGAGGAGGGAGAGGGAGGGAGAGGACAGAGGGAGGGAGAGGGAGGGAGGAGAGAAAGAGGGAGGAGAGAGGACAGAGGGAGGGAGAGGGAGGGAGATGAGGAAAGAGGGAGGGAGAGGGAGGGAGGAGAGAGACAGAGGAGGAGAGGACAGAGGGAGAGACAGAGGGAGGGAGAGGACAGAGGGAGAGAGAGGGAGGAGAGGACAGAGGGAGGGAGAGGAAAGAGTGAGGGAGAGGACAGGGAGAGAGAGGAAAGAGGAGAGAGGACAGAGGGAGGGAGAGGAAAGAGGGAGGGAGAGGACAGAGAGGGAGGGAGAGGGAGGGAGAGGACAGAGGGAGGGAGAGAGGGAGGGAGAGGACAGAGGAGGGAGGGGAGCAGAGGAGAGGGAGAGGACAGAGGGAGGGAGAGGACAGAGGGAGGGATGAGGACAAGAGGAGGGGAGAGGGAGGGAGAGGACAGAGGGAGGGAGAGGGAGGGAGAGGACAAGAGGAGGGAGAGGAAAGGGAGAGAGAGGGAGGGAGAGGAGAGGAAGGGAGGGAGAGGGAGGGAGAGGAAAGAGGGAGGGAGAGGAAAGAGGGAGGAGAGGACAGAGGGAGGGAGAGGGAGGGAGGGAGAGAGAAAGAGGGAGGGAGAGGACAGGGAGAGAGAGGGAGGGAGAGGAAAGAGGGAGGGAGGGGAAAGAGGGAGGGAGAGGACAGGGAGATGAGAGGGAGGGAGAGAGGAAAGAGGGACGAGAGAGGGACGGGGAGAGAGAGGGAGGGAGAGAGAGAGGAGGCGAGGGGAGAGAGAGGACACGAGGGAGGGAGAGGACAGGGAGAGAGAGGGCGGGAGAGAGGAAAGAGGGAGAGAGAGGGAGGGAGAGGCAAGAGCGAGGGAGAGGACAGAGGGCGGGAGAGGGAGGGACGAGGACAGAGGGACGAGGAGAGGGACAGAGGGAGAGAGAGGGAGGGAGAGGACAGAGGGAGAGAGGACAGAGGGAGAGAGAGGGAGGGAGACCACCTGCCAGCTACCTACCCTGACCCCGTGAAGAGAAGGGGGAAGCCTTTGGTGGGCAGGTGAGTCCAGTGCAGAGGGAGTCCACCACAGCCCTCTGGGAGCGCACACACAGCTCGCCTTCGTAGAACATTCTGGAGGGCAACGCCAGCAAAGCCTCGTGGGAACGGTAGTTGTACACCAGCTTGGTGACCTGGGACATGGAGGCAGTACCAACATCATGGTAGCACGTCACTCAAACAGAACTGATCCCCTCATTTCATTTGAGGGCTACTCTAACTATAATTCCTTGTAGTCATCCATAAACATTTATTACATGAATAATTAATCTGTGGATATTTGGCATATGGTATACATCTCTGGTATGTGTATTTCTGGTATAGAGGTAAATAACAGTGTGTCTTCACTAGGGATGGGCATAATTAATCGATGCTCGATAATTGCTCGTTAAGAAATGTGTCGATCAATTTATATTGTTATCGATCAAAAGGACGTTGTGTATCCCCGCAACTTCGGTCCCGTCAAGAGCGGGTGTTTCTGCTGATGGACTGACAGTTACAAGGCTGCGTTCGCGTCTGACCCCCGAGCATGTTAACATGCTTATATTCCTAAACAAAAATATGTAGGCTGGAGGTACTGTATGCTATGGACAGTGGGGACAGTCACCACCGTATGTAAGTCGCTCTTTTTTTTTCTTAATGTGTTGTCTCTCGCTCCGCTTTTATTTCTGCTTGGTGCCTCTTGGAGTCGTTACATTTTGTCAAAACTGTGACATTTTAGCAACAAGTTCAGCCTTATATATGTTCACTAAGGTATTGCTTTTAGATAGGCTAGTTCATGCAATTGTTTCTAAATGTGTGGCTCATCTTTTTGTTGCGAGCCTTTCCGAGCGCCGGCTGCAAGGCATATATGTCGGCCTTTTTTCCCCCCTTTTTTTTCAAAGAGTTATACAGTTTTATGCCCACTCTTACTGCCTTGTTTGATTATTGTTGGCCGATAGTAGGCTACTTATTCCTACAGATTGTCTTGTTGAAGCGTTTCCAAAACTTTAAGAGCGCCTGTAGGCGCATTGTTCGGCCGTTACAAGCGCCGCATAGGCCTATAGAAAAAGTTAATGATTAATCGATAATTGCTCGATAATTCTAGCGATGATCGAGCAAGAAAATTTCTTAAAATGCCCATCCCTAGTCTTCACCAGCATTGGGTTGTATCCACACTCCTTGCGGGAGTACAGTGGGTTGGCCATCAGTCTCTCCAGCAGAGAGAGCCCCAGACCGAACGCTGACGCCAGTTTAGACTTCACCACAGGGCCCAGCTGGCAGGGGTCTCCAGCCAGAATGATCTAGAAGGTGGAGCAGCAGTAACTTGACATCACTACAACAGCATGGAACAGGGCTAGGGCTGGTCTTTACAGTCACAGTAATGTTGTACGATGTTTTCTAATGACATTTTCATTCATTTAACGGACGCTTCTATCTAAGGCTACCAAACAAGAATCAGAAGTGTTCCTGATGAGTACAACATCAGACACAGTGGTGTCCAGAGGTGCTGAAGGTGTGTGTGTGTTCCAGACCTGGCCGTCCCTCTCTGACACCAGGCCCATGGGGATGAGTGTGTGTGTGTGTGTGTGTGTGTGTGTGTTCCAGACCTGGCCGTCCCTCTCTGACACCAGGCCCATGGGGATGAGGGTGTGTGTGTGTGGGGATGAGGGTGTGTGTGTGTGTGTGTGTGTGTGGTGTGTGTTCCAGACCCATTGGGATGAGGGTGTGTGTGTGTGTGTGTGTGTGTTCCAGACCTGGCCGTCCCTCTCTGACACCAGGCCCATGGGGATGAGGGTGTGTGTGTGGGGGATGAGGGTGTGTGTGTGTGGGGATGAGGGTGTGTGTGTGTGTGTGTGTGTGTGAGGGTGTGTGTGTTCCAGACCTGCCCGTCTCTCTCCGACACCAGACCCATGGGGATGAGGGTGTGTGTGTGTGTGTGTGTGGTGTGTGTGTGTGTGTGTGTGTGTGTGTGTGTGTGTGTTCCAGACCTGCCCGTCTCTCTCCGACACCAGGCCCATGGGGATGAGGGTGTGTGTGTGTGTGAGTGTGTGTGTGTGTGTGTTCCAGACCTGCCCGTCCCTCTCCGACACCAGTCCCATGGGGATGAGGGCTTCGGGCTCTGTGGCCTGACCCGACTCGTCCAGGAACACGTGGGTGAAGTGACCCACCCTGAGGACACACAGGACCACAGCTTTACAACTACTTCACTGACCAATACTAATACTACTCATTATAATAAACAACAACATGGCTCCTTTTTTCAAACCCAAAGATGCTTTACAGAGGAATATTGACAATAACAGTGGTAGTAATCTGAGCTAGCTCTCCATCAAAGCTGTCCTTACTGGAGTCCTATTTGGTAGAACATTCCGGCGCTGGAGCAGGTGCTAACCACGATCCTGTGGAAGGAGGCGTGACGGATGTCCTCCCCGGCCCTCGAGTACTGCTTCAGCACATCTGCCATGGACTGGGACACATATTCGCTTTACATTTGATTTATTTGCAGGCGCTTTTATCCAAAGCAACGTACAAATAACACATCGAAAATACAGCAGAAGCTCAAGGATCAGAAGTGCAAAGTTCTAACAGTATTTCGCTGGTCAGAGTCAAGGAACGGTTTGTATTTAACCGGCACCTTGGTTGGTGTTGTTGCACTGTGCCGGTGCATCATGGGGTTTGTAGTCTCTCAACCCTGGCAACATCAGTCACGCCAGGGTTGAGAGACTACAAACCCCATAATGCATTGCACACCGGCTTTTGCAACTACCTCTTCCTGCCTGCAGGAGGCGTTGACGCGAGCCAGGCTGGCGGCGTGCAGGAAGCCGCTGTCATGGAGACGGATGCAGATGAGGTCGGCCGCGCTGTTGGAGGGCGTGCAGACCAGGACCCGGCTCGAGGGCAGACGGTGGTACACCTGGGACCAGACACACCCAGGACACAAACAACTGACACCATAATCACAGCACTTTGATCCAGAGAGACAAACAAGTGGTGCGTATGGAAAGTACGGCAGGAGATCAAGGATCAGGAGAGCATAGTTTAGGATTACGAGCGTTTGACGGTACTTTGACGGGAGTCTGTAATTTGCCCGCCACATGGCAAAGTAACCACAGGTCAGCTACCAGACAGGGTGAACTAAAGCAATGCTACAGTGGAAACAAGAACATCTCAATCACTTGACCACAGTGCGCACGCAGGGGACAGACGAGTAGCAGCTTTTTGTACTTTGAAAGAGCTCCAGATTAAACACCACTAATTATAATGTCACAAAAAAAAAGAACGGCAGAATTACAACTGGGACCAGAATTCCCATGGTGACCGCACTACAGGGAGTGTTCCTACCTGCATTACAGCCTCTGTGTTCCTACCTGCATTACAGCCTCTGTGTTCCTACCTGCAGTACAGCCTCTGTGTTCCTACCTGCAGTACAGCCTCTGTGTTCCTACCTGCAGTACAGCCTCTACCAGTGTGATGGTTTTCCCCGTGCCAGGAGGTCCAAACAGGACGTAGGGCGTGGGCCGACACTCCCCAGACAGGATCCTCTCCACCGCTTCCTTCTGAGAGGGGTTGAGCTGGCGGTTGAAGAACTGGCCTGGCTTGGGCACGGCTCTGGACTTCTGGCCTGAGTCTAGGAGAAGGGCCTGGTCAGGGTACTGTGGGGAGGGTCGGTAACTGGCACTGGGGGAGGACATCTGTGGGGCTGGAGTTGTGAGGAGAGACTGGTCACCTGGTTTGGTCTGAGTGGCCTTGGACGTCGTGTCGACAGGGATCTCCTTTGCGTTTTCGCCGGGCGTTCCCTGCGTGAGAGAGATGGAACGTAGGACAGTCGGACAAGCTCTCTTCTCCCCAGAGAGGCCGTCAGAGGCCTCCACACCAAGCCCTCTCCCTGCTCCTCTCCCCGCTCCACACCAAGCCCTCTCCCTGCTCCTCTCCCCTCTCCTCTCCCCTCTCCTCTCCCCGCTCCACACCAAGCCCTCTCCCTGCTCCTCTCCCCTCTCCTCTCCCCGCTCCTCTCCCTGCTCCACACCAAGCCCTCTCCCTGCTCCTCTCCCCTCTCCTCTCCCCGCTCCTCTCCCCGGGCGTGTTGGTGGGTGTGTCCTGAGTACTCACTCACCTCGGGGTTGGTGAGAATCTGCTCCTCTGCGTTGGGCTCCTGCGGCCCCCACTGTCCTCTCCACTGAGGGGCCTGAACGATGACTGACCTGGGGAAGAATACTGGACACAGGGAGGGGAGAGAGCATCGTCACTCTGACTCTGGAGAGACCAGGCAGACCGAGCAGCTAAAGAGAACTAGAAGTGACCAAGGAGGACAGAGCTCAGTGGTTAGAGCAATTGACTGACTGAGCAACAGGTTGCAGGTTCAAATCATCCCTGTAATGTCTTTTAAGAAACGAGAATCTTTTTGAAACCCAGTGTAACCATGGCGCACCGTTCTCTCCAAAGTTCTTGGTCTGGTTGAGTGCAAGGTGACATCTCCTCATGGTCAACCTGCACAGGAAACGGTACATTTACATTTAGTCATTAAGCAGACACTCTTATCCAGAGCGACTTACAGTAATTACAGGGACATTCTCCCAGAAGCAAGTAGGGTGAAGTGCCTTGCTCAAGGACACAACATCATTTGGATTGGCTGGGACTCAAACCGGCAACCTTCTGATTAATAGCCTGATTCCCTAACCGCTCAGCCATCTGACCCCCGTGACAGTAGCTGAAGGACCACAACCACAAACACATGCGGACCACGTGACAAAAACAGAACCTGCAACAATAAGAAGACACTCCCTGGCCACATGTACCTGTTGAAGGTGAACTCCACGTCTAAAGGCTCCCAGGACACACACGTACCTGTTAAAGGTGAACTCTACGTCTAAAGGCTCCCAGGACACACACGTACCTGTTAAAGGTGAACTCTACGTCTAAAGGCTCCCAGGACACACACGTACCTGTTAAAGGTGAACTCCACGTCTAAAGGCTCTCCCTGACACACACACGTACCTGTTAAAGGTGAACTCCACGTCTAAAGGCTCTCCCAGGACACACACGTACCTGTTGAAGGTGAACTCCACGTCTAAAGGCTCCCAGGACACACACGTACCTGTTAAAGGTGAACTCCACGTCTAAAGGCTCTCCCAGGACACACACGTACCTGTTAAAGGTGAACTCCACGTCTAAAGGCTCTCCCTGACACACACACGTACCTGTTAAAGGTGAACTCTACGTCTAAAGGCTCCCAGGACACACACGTACCTGTTAAAGGTGAACTCCACGTCTAAAGGCTCTCCTAGATAAGTGCGGTGGAACTCCTTATCCACTCTCAGGCTCACGTCCTCCTCATGGATCTGAGCTCAAACACACACACACACACACACACACACACATTTTATCAGTCATGGGACGTACCACAGAAACAAGTTTACCTAAAAACTGCAGGGGGACAATTTGAGATAGAGGACTAACAAATGCGATAATAAAAAAAAATCCCCCCCCCACACACACACACACTAAAGCTTGTACAACAGGGACAAAGCAGAGCAAAGCGGCCACAAGCCGGGGAAAAAAAGATCAATATATTTTCCGTTACCTCTGTGACATAACTAATGTAATCCATTACCACGCCTCCAGGAAGCCACTTCTTCAGTGACACTCTGTCGCCTGGAGAGGAGACAACACCCACATCAACATTGATTCAACAATTAGTCTCCATTACTAAGCAGGCTTACAAGCATGTAGCCATTAGCATGAGCTCAAAGGGAACCACTAGCTTATTAGCATCTGAAGGCCCCATTAACATTAGTTTAGCTATTGAAGTCAAAGCTAACTATTAGCATGAGCTTATCTTGAAGAGACACCTATTAACATTAATGTAGCCACTCAAGGTAGATGCGAAACGATTCGCATGCTCTTATCAGTGAGCTGGAGATCCTAGATATGGCAAGAGACCGCACCCATGAAATGAGATCATGTTGCACTTATGATAAGACATTATTGCTGCACTGTACATAAGATGGGGGTCAGATGGCTGAGCGGTTAGGGAGTCGGGCTATTAATTAGAAGGTTGTTGGTTCGATTCCTGGTCGTGCCAAATGGTGTTGTGTCCTTGGGCAAGGCACTTCACCCTACTTGCCTCGGGGAGAATGTCCCTGTACTTACTGTAAGTCACTCTGGATAAGAGCGTCTGCTAAATGTAAATGTAAGATATTAGTATTGTTCACCGTGCCTGGTAACTAAGATACAGCGTGGCTAGTAAACACAGAGCGTTACTCGTCTCTGACCACATGAATACCATCAGAACTATGCACTTCTGATATTGAATCTGCCGTACTGCAGTATCTTACACATACACTACTTGTATGTCGCTTTGGACGAAAGCCTCTGCTAAATGAAGAATATAGATAGATAAATAGATAGATAGATCTATCTAGAAACGTGAACGTGTGTGTACCATCTACTCAGGAAGTAGGTTCCCATGTTGAATACAAATGACTAAAAAACACAGACTATGAACACAGTGAAAATGTTGCAGTGCAGCGCGGGCCACAGACCTATGAAGAGACTAGGCCTTCCCTCCGCCAACCCCAGCACCTCCAGGTGCAGGTATACCGCTCCTCTCCTCAGGAGGGCGCCAGTGAGGTGGAAATCTCGGAGCTCGTGCTCAGCCTGCAGCTCCTCCAGCCACAGCAGAGTGGAGAAGCGCTCGCGGGCGTTGAAACGGGACAGGCTCTGGGAGGGAGAAGAGGAGAACTGTGAGAGGAGGTGGTGGTGAGGCTCTGGGAGGGAGAAGAGGAGAACAGTGGGAGGAGGTGGTGGTGAGGCTCTGGGAGGGAGAAGAGGAGGACCGTGGGAGGAGGAGGTGGTGAGGCTCTGGGAGGGAGAAGAGGAGAAGCATGGGAGGAGGTGGTGGTGAGGCTCTGGGAGGGAGAAGAGGAGAACAGTGGGAGGAGGTGGTGGTGAGGCTCTGGGAGGGAGGAGGGGAGAATCGTGAGAGGAGGAGGTGGTGAGGCTCTGGGAGGGAGAAGGGGAGAATCGTGGGAGGAGGTGGTGAGGCTCTGGGAGGGAGAAGAGTAGAACCGTGGGAGGAGGTGGTGGTGGTGAACACGTCAGGCCAGGGGCAGGAAAAGGAGGATAGCGGCAAAGACAGGAGGAGTTGGAGAAGAGAAAGAGGAGGAGGAAGAGAGACTGGGGGAATATGGAAGTGGGTGCCAGGATGTCACAGGATGTAACAGTTGGAATAAACGAGAACTCGATCCTTTCACTGAATGTAGAAGATCAGTTGTTTCTGTGTGGTTGGGTCACATGACACTTTGGTTCAATTAGCAAATGCCTTTTGATCCAATCAGTGCTCAAGGCAGAGTGAGTAGAGCACGTGTCTTACCTGTCCCAGAGAGGGCTGAGCCACCAGGACATCTCGCTGGCCCTCCACACAGTCTCTCAGACTCTGGGGCACAGGGTAGGAACCCAGGAAGTTAGGCAGGTAGCGCTTCAAAGGCCTGGCAAAGCACACAATCACAGATTTGGACTCTCTGGGCAATAAAAAAGGTTGGAGACGGATTCGTCCTGACACGACTACGGCTTGATCTTGTGACAAAATAGGATCGAATGAACTGAAACAGTGTCGTCATTTCTAATAAAAAAAAGGAATAGAGTAGTAAAACTAGTATTGTGTGTCCCCCCCGTCGAGTTGCCGTAGGTCACCTGTGAGTGTGACCGGGTCCAGCTGTAATGGTGACCACGTGGGCAGGGCTGCGCGGGGAGCTGCGGAGCGCCGGCAAAGGCCCAGCTGTAGGGGGCGCTGGGCTGGATCAGGCTCTCCTCCACGCTCGTCACCGTGACCTCCAGGCGCCGCCCGATGGTGAAGGAGGAGAAGTGCAGCAGCAGGAGCTCGGCGCAGCTGCCCAGGTTCCTGCACAGGGAGGCAGAAGGACGTGGAAGCGTTTAGCAGCTTTAAATCCAACGCAACGGGGAGAGGGAGGAAACGTGAACTCTTGATTTACAATCGAATGCTCCCGATTGCTGGCGTTCAAATGCTTGTTGGAGAACATCATAACAAGAGATATAGGAAAAGGTTATGGGTTACTTCTGCCGTCATTACAATCCGCCAGAGATCTAAACAGGCACGATGTGTACGTGAGATTAATGGTAGTGCGTTGAATGGGACCTACTTAGCTCTGCAGCCCACTTTGACAGGCTGCCTCCCCCCTGGTGCAATCTCCACCTCCCTCTCCTCGGTCCTCACAGCAGGGCTCGTGAACTTTCTCTTTCGTTACATCTCCATCAATCTCGTCTTCCTGCCTCCCATCCCCAGTGGCTAGCTCAGTAGGCCCCGGAAGCCTGGCCAACGTGTAGAGGGCAGGCCCCAGCAAGGGCTTAAGTATTCTGGGCAGGTAAGTGTGTGGAGAGCCCTGGAAGCTCCCATAGAGGCTTGCTGTGATAGCAGGCTTCGGTTGAACACATTTCTTCAGCTCCGGAGGGTTGGGCTTTTTCAGAGGGCTCAAGGTGAACTGTGCCTCAGAATCCCAACCTCCAAACTCACAACACTTTAGAAGGTGAACTGTTGACCCTTTGTTCCTGTCAAGAAAATTACGAGAAATTAGGGTAAAAGATGAATGCTTACTTCCCCATTCTTTAATATATATATATATATAATATATATGAAATAGAGAGAAGCCAGGGCTAACTCACTGTATCCAGAACACCAGCTCTCTGGTCTCTCCCAGCATCAGAGCCCCAAAGTGGGTGTTGGTGGTGACCTCCAGCCCCCCCTTGTCTTCTAGCAGGTTCTTGATCTCTGCCTCAGGCTCCATGCTTAAAGCGTTGACACTATCGGGCAAAATAATGACGCATCACTACATTAGATCTCATTGATTTAGCAGATGTTTTTATCCAAAGAGAGGTACGGAACAAACAGTTAGTACATAGCATACAGAAAGTACAGCAGTATTTCACGACCAGGGTCAAGGGACGGCCTGTATTTGGTAGCCACAAATTATCTGACATTCAAATCCCCAAAACGCTTCCAATTTACTACCATCTCATCAATAACAGACAAGACAGATTCAGTGCGTCTTGTGGGATCCGAACAAACCCAAGATCACGTTCTGTGGTGTTCAGTGAGTAGTACTGTCTGGAGCCCTGGTGTGTGTGTGTGCATAGGGCAGAAGGCTGCTTACCTGTGCTCGCTGGGAGCCGCCCTCCAGCAGTAGACCTGGTGTGTGTGTGCGTAGGGCAGAAGGCAGCTTACCTGTGCTCGCTGGGAGCCATGCAGAGCGCCCTCCAGCAGTAGAAGGACTGGCTGCTCTCCACCACCACCAGGCTCACCAGGTCCCCAGGGGACGGACGGTACTTGGCCGGGAGCATGACCGAGTCCAGGCTGAAGAACACGCTGTCCTCCACCACACCGCTGCTGCCAAACACACTGGACACGCGCACCTGGAAGGGAAAGGAGACCACTGATCCCTCTGCAGACCTTTTGATGTCGAAGTGACCATTTGTTTCCTGGCTCTCTAAAGCATCTCCTGCACGTTTCGAGAACGTCTCGTGACAGCTGTGCACATCCCGTTCAGACGAGGGTCCGTTTCTTCAGACTCTAGTGGAGGAGGGGCTGACCTGGTCTAGACGACGGAAGCGCAAAGGGGAAACCACGGAGGCCTGTGTGCTCCACTGTGTGGGACTGATGAAGTACTGGGCCTGGACCCAGTCTCCTTTCATTGGCTCATAACCTAACCCCCAAACACAGAGAGCATAGGGTTAAGGTCCCACATGGCAGCAGATAAATACAGAAATGGATGCATCTCGAACTAAAGTATACCCATGTGAAAACTCGCATACTTATGGATCCATAAGTTTGAACACAGTTCTACCACGGGTTGGCGTCACCTTCACAGAGAGCGTGTCGAGGGAAGAAGGTGGTCTGGTTGATGAATCCTCCGTCGCGGTCCAATGACGTTACCGTGCCAATCAGGGGGTGGAGCTTGCTGCAGTCCTTCTCCAGGGAGGCTCCGCCCCCATCCTCCCAGGCATCTGCAGTCTTCTCCACCTGCCAATAGGACGGTCGCCCCGGCAACCAGTCAACTACTACACTCCAAAGTGTGACGTCATCATACCTTTCCTCTACCGTGATTCATACATTTGACACGTTTAGCAAATGCTTTCATCGAAAGCCAAAGTACAAATGGTGCATTTCGAAAATACAGCAGAAGATCAAGGATCTAAAGTGCAAAGTTCGAACAGGGTTTTGGTGGTCAGTCAACAAACGGCCTTACCAGCCACATTGCAAAGTAACCACACCTCTGAATACATGTCGGACCACTTTCATAATAACCTCTCCAGACAGGAAACAGAATCTAGGGTACGAGGGACACCTGGCATCTCTCACCCGTAGTGCCCGCCATCCTCCGTGGGATCCGTCCCGCGCCGCTATGCCGTTGACCCGGTCCCCAACCCGCAGCGGGCACCCCGCCCAGCACCTCTTTGGAGGTGAAGTAGACAGCGTCGTCTATCATGCCGTAGTCAAGGCACAGCTGGGACACCACACTGCCTCGCAGATGACGGATCTCCTCCATAGCTGGCAAAGGCACAATTATTAAGTGATTAATGTTTTTTGTGTGTGATTGTATTCAATCATAGGCCAACAATATTTATGTGGACAGGTTACACAGAGTTGTATTTGGTTACGGTTTGTCACAAGGCCTGAAAATGCGGGTGTGGGTTAGCGGTAATTCCACATCAAGTAGGCCTCTGGTGTCATACCTGCACCTAAAACATCATCTTCATCTTGCTCCACCCTTCTCCATAAAGGTGTAAACAGCCTGGATATCAAGCTTTGCACTGCAGTTACCATTTCTGCACAATCTTAGTCGGTATCTAGCAATTAAAAGGTGAGAGAGAAGAACAATTATATTCTTACTAGCTAGCGTTACTAGTTGAGATTGATAGTGCATGTCAATTTCATCTGCCATTGGTTGTAGCTCGCTAGCTAGCTAGCCATATGCACAAACTCTCAAAGTCAACATTCTATATCTTGCAAACAAGAAATATGACACGTATTATGCATTATTATAATGTATATAATTTGAAAGTTTGAAATATACTGCCTAACAGTTTCCGAGACACTTTGCCTACTAACTTAACGCTAGCTAACGCTAACTAAAATTGGGTTGAAGTTAAGATTATGATGGACAGGTCTTGCAATTTACGCCACAACAATATGTGACTGTGTGTGCACTTAATGCCACATAATGCACATAATATCGTAGTCTTTATATTTTAGTAGAACGTGTCCGCAACCATTTTTACCTTCACGTTGTTAACCCGTTGAATGTTCACGTGTGCTCGTCTCAATTGGAAATGCACGAGACAAACCAAAAAGCAAGCTCGAGAACGCGCGCAGTGCTTTTTTTCAATCAATTATTGCGTTGAACATTTTTTTCATATTACGCAACTTCTGATTCACAACATTGTTTTAATGCAATAACATTGATCTAAAGAAACAGTCAGATATTATATTTAAATGTATTTGTAAATGCAGAGATATGACCAAATCTGATGCTGTTGTCCCCAAACGTAGAATAGAATAGAATATTTGTGTTGTCATGTTAGCCTACACTGTTCAACGGAATTGGAGGCAATCCTCCTCAGGTGCACTGAATAAATACACACGTTTATAAAATAAGATAAAAAAGATTAAGGCTATAACAAAATAAGGACAGACAGACCCTACTCCTGTACAAAGTCTATGACAACAATGGTTCGAACTGTAGGCTATTGTATAAGCATTGTATACAACCACCTACAGTGGCGGACTCAGACTGTTTGAAGGGCAGGGGCGAAAAAATTAAAAGGGCACATTTTCCTATGTAAAGAGCAGCCAACAAGGCACTTTCTCTCATATTCACCACTCTAGAGAGCAATTTTTCAACCATGTAGGCACTGTAAGGGCATTAGAAGGGCACTCATTGAGCACGTTATCGGATTTTCTCTCGTAATTCGCCACTCTTTACGGCACTTTAGCACGCTTTTTCAACCAAGGAGGCACGAAGGGGGGAGGCACGAAGGGGGGCGGTCGCCCCCCCTGCCCCCCCCCTGAGTCCGCCACTGACCACCTATATGTAAAAAAAAATGGGTAAAAACATCTGCTTCACCCATTTGCTTCTCCCTCCTCCTTTTACAGGCTATTCCTGGTCCTGACTTTGGCAAGGTACACAACTTTCCATGTCAAGGACAGGTGGGAACCTCACAATCTGACGGTTACGATGAGGTGTTCTGCGGGGGAGGTGGTGTGTCATAAATCATGCAGTCCTGATGAAGTGACCTGTGGACAGGTATGAAATGTTCCCTCATTTTTATCACCACAGACTCCTCTTTTTAGACAACAACTCATAATTCATCAATTAGGCTATTTTTACTCTGTGCAATCCTTTCGGACGGTTCCAACTGCATTCAGATGCAATCTCACAGTTTGCTTTCGAGTCAGAATCTATTTTGGCCATTTCCAACGCAGGCTCTGGTGTTCCTAGGTTGCCTCCCTTCTCTGTGAACTATCTCTTATGTCACATAGTAAATATTCTATTTATATCCCCCTCGACACATGCCCAAACTGTGCTGTTGATCTTGAAGTTGTTATTGCGAGTGACCTCTGCCAGTGTCCTGGGGGTTCGGAAAACCTAACTGAAAATTCCAAGAAAAGATCGCTACTTAAATTTTAAAAAAATCCACATACTATCGCAGATCGTGGACACTTCATATTCTTTTCTGGTATTTTCTATATTGGGTTGTATCAGATATTTGATCATTTATGTATTTTAGAACGTGTTGGTCAAGTAGAAACAGGAAACCTGACAGTGTGCCCCTGCGTTAAGGCTGCGTCCCAATACTACCACTTACACCCCAGTGAACGAAGGGAAAGTGTGAAGTGCTAGGGTGAAGTGGTAGTATTGGGACGCAGCCTTAGTTTCATGTCATCTTATTTTTATATGAGTAGTTGTGAGAGCAATTTGACACTTCTTTTTCTCTATCTGGTTCCAAAACAATCACAATGACCCATGGCATCTCTAAACACACATCCGAGTTTGTTCGATTTTTATTCCTAAAATGCGCTTTTATTCCTAAAATGCGTTTGTCATTCAGTTGCTACCTAAGAATACATTCCTCGAGGAGACTGTGACAAACATAAGGAGATTAACATCCATGTTTTTCATGTTTGAGCCATTGACTTTATTTCCACAGGTGCTGCCCAGAATGAAGTTTTACTTTCATGGCCATTGGCAGTCATGGTCGTCTGTCTTTGGTTAACTCATTGCTTTCTGACTGGGAACCTTCGACTATGTGTATTGTAAATCAAATTTCTAGTTAAGAGAGATATATTTTTATTTGGAAAGACTGATAATGTTTGGAAATATATTGCGTCAGGCAAAAGATATGAGTCTTTAATTGCGTAACAAAAAATACTTTATCCTGATGGACTTTTGTCATGGTCCAGTTTGAAAAATCCCACCCCTCTTTCTCTCCACTAGGTGGCAACATTTTCAATATTGTTTTTCCACAAAAATAAACATTTGCCAGTGAGTGCAAATAAGGCCAAGTCAGCATCAGATCAGATACACATCTTAGCATTTATGTTGCTAAAACTGGATGATCCACTGACCCCATCTTCAGTTGTAATGATAGCAAAAACACAGATCGCTGATGTTCTAAAATGGTGCTGCTATCATCTAGATTCTATAGATCATAGAGAAAATGGTTCCCCTGTTCAGATTCTGTTTGAGGTAAACTTCCTCTCTGTAATTAGTAGATAAAGTGCTTGCGATTGTGCATACACAAGCATAACTGGAGCCATTACAGTGCAGTTAACTCCATCTGATTGTGGGGCGGAATATTCTAGGTCATCTCCTGTGAGAGTCTGGGAACCGTTAGGGGTCAGAGGTGAGATGTTCCAGACAGTTCCGTCCCCACGGATACACAGACAGGAATGCATAACCTTAATAACATTTAAAACAGATATTCAGTTGTGATGTTTTTACACTTAAACATACAGTAGATTCCATCAGGGAAAGACATGAGTAAGGGTAAACGATGTGAGACGCATGTGAGGGTGATCCATAATGTACAGTGTAACCCACAGCAACATGGAATGAATTGGCTGATCACACTATTCCTGTACATTCCACTTTGTTATGAGAGCCAGATGCAAAAAAGGATCAATGTTGCATGTTGAATGTGAACATGTAATGCAGATATTTGATCAGGGAACTGCAACAACTTTGCAAATAAATTATATTTGATGCCGAGATATTAAATACATCCAAATTATTAATGAATGCATAACCTTGGCCATGTTCCAAATGACTAGGCAAACCCCAAGTGGAAAATCTCAATAGAATAGCATCTCTTCTTTTGACAATACCATTGGCTTTATGTATTTAATACAATTCATAATAATACACACTAACATATATATATATTCAAGAAGATTGTCCATCAAGATCGTCTTCTTGTAGATGTTTCACTCTGTATGAAGCGAGTCAGCAGTCTATAATCCCAGAAAGAGAGAGGAGGAACGGGGAGCACAAAGAAAAGGAGAGAAGGAGGACTGTAACTCCGCCTCCAGTCTCGATCATCTCACATTCCTTATTCGCTGCCCCTCACGTTGGAGAATAGAGCGAAAGGGAGAAGAGGGCACAAGAAGAAGGAGAGCAAAACGACCATGGCAATATTCAAATCGTCTCAGCTTGAGATATCCGATCAGAGCACATCTCTAACTTCGATTTGGGCATGGGGCACTCCCGCGATAGACAGAGTTCTGTTGAATGACGCTACACCTGGGTTGAGGACAAAATGAGGGTGATCTTCATCCAGAACGCCGGTTTTGTCGCTGCTTTCTCGGGAGGCAATGACGCTGAAGGTTTCGCCTTTTAGTTGTGAGTTAATGATGTTGGCAGAATTTTTACGGTAGATAATGTGAACGACCCTGAATAAAGGACAGACGACGAGATCATGACAGTGTAATAACGTGAGAGTAGAATAGCCCTATGATATTTTGATAGCTGATAGTTTTTTGTAGACAGATCATTTTTGCTCACCATTGTCCATAACCAGACAATGTAATATCGAAACTGTAACCTGCTTCCGACATGCCGTCTCCTGTCAACTGATGTATTTATAAAGCCTACTGTAGCCCTTAGAATGTATACTATGATATCCATTGCAATATGTATCAGGCTTTTTAAAATAAGATTATGTCCCCTAGGCTTACGCTTTTTTATTTAATCGGATAATTATGATTCTTATGAAGTGATAAACGGATGAATAAGCCCAGCTAAGGGAAGGATTCTCTCTGTTCACAAGAAAGATGAACATATATGAGTGATTAGACAATCGGAATGTTAGTTTCCATGTAATATTATAATAATTACGCATTATAGCTTGTAACTTATTTATTTATTAAGACTATTATTAGGCCTATAAGTATTATATTTTCAATATTTTTTACAGTTAGTTAGTGTGAAATATTTAACTGTGGGAAGTTAGATAAAATACTTCCCTAGAGATGGAAACCGCTTTTCTATCAGCACATCGGGGTCTAACTCGTCCCGAGGCCAAACAAGCCCAAACAGCGGGGACACCGATAGGCGGTAGTCCCTCTTCTTCACCCCTGCCTGCCAGCAATTCAATGGCAGAGACACCAGCAGTTATTGATGGAAGGCGAAACTCAGGCGTGAAGAAACACCACCACAAACATAACCTGAAACACCGCTACGAATTGCTGGAGACACTCGGGAGAGGAACCTATGGCAAAGTCAAGAAGGCAATCGAGCGTCAATCTGGGAGAGAGGTGAGACAGTTTACAAACTCTTATGTAGCCTATTCATAACATCTGGCAGGGTCCTCTACCACTGCGACTATCAAACGGCTATAATTTAGGTCTGTTTTTAAACACCCTTTACTGACTCAACAAAACATGCAACAGACGCCCAAATAGCTAGTTTGTTGCTATAGGCGTGTTGCTATAGGCGTGTGCTTCTCATATCCCTCTGGGAAATCCCCCGTGCTCAACCGGGCCCCGGAGGACATGGGAACCTCGACTGCACGCGCTCTGTTCCCAGTGGTGCTTCGCAACCGGATGCTCGAGTGCAGATGTTTAAACCGGCTACTGATTGATTGATGCGGCCTAAATGACCCCAATGATACGCATCATTGAAACCGGCCAGCCGTTCTCAAACATACTTCCGCCTACTCAGATCGAATGGGGCCAGAACATGCAGTTTACTGCTGTAAGGTTAAGAGGTCCATCTAAAGGAATTTGGTAAACTCATAAAGCTAGACATTTGCAGGCTGCTTAAGTGTTTTTGAAACGTATACAATGATATTTCTTTCTGCATAGTTCTGTTGCGTTTGGCCTAAGTTTTCATGCTTCTGTTGTTTGACTTTTGTCACACAACACACACATCAGCACCATCTTGTAGCTGTCATTAGATGCCAACCATCTGCTGTAATGTACCTAGCAGTTGTCCTTGTAGACCTGCGTACCTCTTCAAATATGTCCACGTGCTGCAGAATTTGACCCTTGCTCCCCTTCTGGCAGAATGAAAGGAACTTTCCATGTGTTCTGAATGCCAGTGGGGAGAAACCTAGTATGGGTCAACATGTCCCTCCTGGTTCCATGGCTCCTACCGAGAGCCAGCTTGGCGGGGGCACTGTAAACACGTCTCCTATGGCCTCCTCACCCAGTTCCACTGCTCTCCTACCCCGTTTCCCTGCTTGTTAATGAACACATAGCCTGCCAAGGTAAACTGAAAAAAGCCCTCTTTAGAAAACAAATGGCATGAAATATGGCGCCTAATCTCTATAAGTGTGAGCTGTTATGACGAAGGTCTAACGGGGGAATACCAGTCTGCTGTGAGCCCACATCAGTAAGCACAAACTGCTGCCTTTAGGCCACGGTTCCACCGGCCTGGTTGGTTGAGATCTTCCACTAGACAGTGACATGTGTAGCACCGGGAAGGCCTAATCCCTCTGCATTCCTCCTCTATCTTGGGCACCGGGGTAGGCCTTAGCCCTAAACCGCTAATGGTTAAAGATGAAGCAGGGAGGCCAGGAAAGCAAAGGAACAGAGTGTGTTTTAGAGTTGTAGCCCTGGTCTTCAGAGGCAGTCAGAGGCAGTCAGAGGCAGTCAGAAGGCCCTCAGTCAGCAGTCCTGGAGCTACCGGAGGGAGGGAGGGATAGGGGGGGATAGGGGGGACGGGACGGTTAGACTCACGTGCGTCTGGAACGGTGTTGCTAGGGTGTTGCTGGGGTTTACATGACCTCTGACCTTAAAGACTTCCTGGTGTTTATATCTCTGCGATAGCAGCAGGGTGAGAAGGTAATTCAACTTCCACTGTCCGTGTTGCTGTCCGAGACCTGTCTGGTTTCTTTACCGACCGAGATGAGTCGAGCAGACTGTGGGAAAGGGGATCGAAGAAAGAGATGGATGAGTGTGTGTGTGTGTGTGTGTGCGTGTGTGTGTGTGTGTGTGTGTGCGTGCGTGTGTGTGTGTGCGTGCGTGTGTGTGTGTGTGTGTGCGTGTGTGTGTGTGTCTGGAGATGATGGGTGAGACTGATGAGGGACGATTTAGAGTGTAAAAGAAAAGTGTGTCAATGAATGTGTGAGCCTTTTCTAATCTGCTTAACCGTGTTGTGCTTGTTGCCAACTTCATTTGGAGTGGAGTGGGGCGTAAACCTCGAACGGGTCCACAGATTGGTCGCTTCAGTTGACGGTCACTGTGTGTTTGAACTGTTTACGTGCCTGACGGACTCACCAAGGCCAAGGGTGAGAATAGACTGTGTTTATGTCTGTGTGTGTATGTGTGTGCATGTCTTTCCGTGTACACCAGTCGTGTGAATGTGTGCGGGTAAAGATACCTCACAAGAAAAGGTTGTGGTGACAGCAGCAGAACCCAGAGTGGTCAGTGACACATGAAAAGGCCATCCCTGACAGGAAATTAGATCGCTGGGGAAAGTTAATATCCTGTAGGGATCTAAGAGAAGGTGTGTGTGTGTGTGTGTGTGTGTGTGCTGCCGAGAGGAAACCCACAGCCATAACGGGTGGGCTTGAGTTAAGAGGTTAAAAAGTCACATTAATATGAGCTTAAAGCCCTAGATTACCTCACACCACAGCAATGGATTCACTGGGGAGTGAGTGAGAGTAGAGAGAGGAAAAATCCGCCTGTTATGACTGACGACTCATTGCTACAATTTCTTCACTCCAGGGCTGTGTAAAGCTGCTCTCTGCGATAGTTCTTGGGGTCCTCCCTACCGTCCACCTCCCTAACACCGTCCACCCCTAACACGTCCACCTCCCTAACACCGTCCACCTCCCTAACACCGTCCACCCCTAACACCGTCCACCTCCCTAACACCGTCCACCCCTAACACCGTCCACCCCTAACACACTCCCATCCCCGCGCAGGAACTCGATCCTGACAGAGACAGGGCATCCAGCGATGGATACCTCATCTATTTTAATGGTCTGAGAAAACGCTGCCCGTTGTCGAGCTCCAGTGGAGCGAGGCCTTCGACTTTCACTTCAAACACTCTTCACGTGGGGGGGAGGGAGGGGAGGGCGGGGTGGTAGCTAACCTGGCCCTGGCAGTGGACCGGACAGCCGGAGACTGTGCTGCTTGCTTTGACTGACAGTAATAGGCCTCCACTTAAGGGCAGCCGTTATGTGGGGCTAGATTGACCCAGTGAAGCCAGCTGGCTAGTGGATGATACACAGCCATGTTTAATGATCCACAACATGGTTAGCTAGGAGGCCAGAGATGAGCCATGACTCGTGCTGCTGTGCATTGTGGGACGGCTTCCTCTAGCGAGTGTGTGGGTGAGATGAGCTCATGGTCAGGCTGTGCTGGTGTTGCCCCACACAAGGGGGTAGGCAACACTGGCAACACAATTCTGTAGAAACTGGTGCCTCAAAACTCGAAAAACCAAACAGACCCACTCACGACAGAAATACCTTAAACTCACCCTCGGTACTACTGCTGCTGTGCAATTAGATAACCTAATGAGGTCATGGAAAACGGTGAGAACTTAGCAGTGAAGAACAGGGTACAAGCTAGCGTAGCTATGCCTGCTACTTAGCCAGTGAACACTCCTCCTTAACATTTTATGTTTGTGTTCTTTTTTTATTCTATGTAATCAAGTCTTGTGGACGGAGGTTAGTGTGTTCTGGGGTTCTTTTTATGGATGTACTCGGTGATTAGCTTGGCATCGGGACGTCCTGTGGTCTCTGCTGCCTGGAATAAAACTGGGCTCTGTTCGAAGGTGGACCTCTCGTTCTTTAATGTCGGGGGACTGAAAGTTCCTCGCAGAAACAGATTTGTGTGGAGTGTAACAGGAGTGTAACAGGAGGCTCTACTGGCTTAGTAGGAAGAGTGAAGTGATCAAGAGTCTTTCTGAAATTGTCGGCTTGTTATGGTTCATCTGTGCTACTCCTCGTGTTACTCGTGATGAATGTAGATTTCTTATGTAGCCTTGGTCATGTTAGCTAAATAGAGATGTTGACTGGATGTGGGTGGGAATGTGTTTACAAGCTTTACAAGTCCCTGCAGTTATTAACCAACGTGAACCTGGCATTTGAAATATCTATCCACACAGTATCCTCGCGTTTCTGTCAAATTCAAAATGTCATCTTCACCTCCCCCATTGTCTCTCTCCCTCCCTTGCTCCCTGAGCAACACACAGTTGCCATGGCAGCCACCCCCCGTCCCCCCGTCCCCCCTCCCAAACCCCGGGCTCCAGATCTGCTACCTGATCTGTCCATTAGACCGGGTCACGGGGGGTGTCACTCCACCCAGACGGCAGGCCGAGCCCCAGGACTGTCATTTACAAACCGAACGTTAAGTACAAAGGAGGCTTCCATTACTGCACCACGTGGTACAGGGTTTTTCCAGTGGAGTACCTGCATCCCCCCCCCCTCCCCCCCCTCTCCTACAGCTCTGGGTACAAATTAAGAGACCACTTTACCTTTTTCTTTCATTTTTGAAAAGATTGAGATGGACATGTTTGTGGGCCGAGGCCTCTTGACCCCTTCTCTGTTCCTCACTCAAAATGCTCTTTCTCAACTCTTTTTTTCAGTTGAGAGAAAGGTTAATGTGGTCTCTCTATTATTATTTCCAGAGCTGTAGACTCATGAATTATACAGCAGGAGAGAGCAGGAGACAAGGATGACGTCTCTTTCAGCGTGCCCTCGTGACTGTCTGAGTTGACCGATTCATCCAAAGTTCATAGGTCACCTTGTAGTACCCGGGTGATTTGAAAAGTAGTTTGAAGATCACAAAGAGAGGAGCAGTATTTCACAAAGCTCAGATCAGTTTGCCGTGAACGTGTGGAGTTTTGGTGTTTGTTGATGTTGAGACTATAGCTGGTCGTGAATCCGTCATTGTTCCATTTCTGCTCACGGGCGTGTGTCTGTCTCCCAGTCACAGAGGCCACCAGAACTGACCACACCTGTCCCCTTTGTCTCCAGGTGGCCATCAAGTCCATTAGGAAGGAGAAGATCAAGGACGAACAGGACATGGTTCACATCCGCAGGGAGATCGAGATCATGTCCACCCTCCGCCACCCCCCATATCATCTCTATATATGAAGGTGAGCCTCTGTCTGTCTGAACACATGTGGACACGGACAAAAACACACAGCACAAATAGACTCACATACGTGCACACACATTTGCCCACCACACACACACACACACACACACACACTCAGAGCTGTTGTGCTGGGGTGTGAGGTCTGGGGGTGTGTGTGTGTGTGTGGGATATTATTCATCTTTTTCTTTCTCCGTCTGGCTTCTCATGTGTCTGGATGGATTTGACTGTGCCGTGTGTGTATGTCTTTGTGTGTGTGTGTGTGTGTGTGTGTGTGGATGTATTTGTGTGTGTGTGTGGATGTCTGTGTGCCGTGTGTTTGAGTGTGTGTTACTTCGTACTGCGCTTGTGTGTGATTGTGTGTGTCTTTGTGCCGCGTGTGTCTTTTGGCTCTGTGTGTGTGTGTGTGTGTGTGTGTCTGTCTGTGTGTGTGTGTGTGTGTGTGTGTGTGTCTGTGTGTCTGTGTGTCTGTGTGTGTGTGCGACTGTGCGTGTAGGGGGTCGTCTGTGGGGTTCACCACTCCAACATCTGAGAGGCCTCATCCTCAAGTCTTCCCTGGTCTTGATCTCAGGGCCAGACATCTGCAGATACTTAGAGAGCTACAGCTGGGATCCAGGCTGGCTGTGTGTGTCTGCACCCTATCTGACTCCAATACTACCCCCCACACACACACACACACACACAAATACATCCACACACACACACACACACACACAGACACACACACACACACACACAGACAGACACACAGACACAGACACACACACACACAAGACAGACAGACAGACATAAGCTCTCTCTTTCTATATATTTTTTACATACATGAATACATACTAACTCCAATATTTATGTCAGTCTCCTCCTTATGTGTGTAGCACTGGCTTATGTATTCATGTCCAATATATAAAAAAAACGAAATCAGGTCAGGAAAACAAACCAAAAATAAGTTGTGTTATTGGAACTATTCTTAGGTTCAGGAAATAGAAGATTTAAGATCCAAAGAAGGTAGTCAAAGACCAAGTCAACAGTAGGCTCGGTCCAAATGCATAAATCTCGTCTGAGTGTCGGTTTATTTTTATACTAAGTCAACAAATAGACAGTTTCATGCCACGTCAGAGAGTTTTGGCACATGACTGTACTGTGACTCTGGCCAGACTGGCTGACAGGGATTTGTTTGGGTACAAAGTCTCCAGATCTTTATCGACTCGTGTGTATGTTACAAACAACCATATTTGTCATGGTTACAGTACGTGCCAGTAGTCAGTTTGAGTGTTGTGGTTCTTTGTCGATGTGCTTGCGTGTGTACTCGCGTGTGTGTGTTTGGGGTGTGTGTGAGAGAGAGAGAAGGATGAAAAGAACGCCCCTCGGTAGAACCCGTCCCTGTGGTGTGTGTCGTGATGCGTGAAGTCCCTGTGTCTACCGCCAAGCCTTTACCATCCAGTCCCTGTGTCTACCACCAAGCCTTTACCATCCAGTCCCTGTGTCTACCACCAAGCCTTTACCATCCAGTCCCTGTGTCTACCACCAAACCTTTACCATCCAGTCTCCCAGTGTAGTCCCTGTGTCTACCACCAAGCCTTTACCATCCAGTCTCCCAGTCCCTGTGTCTACCACCAAGCCTTTACCATCCAGTCCCTGTGTCTACCACCAAGCCTTTACCATCCAGTCCCTGTGTCTACCGCCAAACCTTTACCATCCAGTCTCCCAGTCCCTGTGTCTACCACCAAGCCTTTACCATCCAGTCCCTGTGTCTACCACCAAGCCTTTACCATCCAGTCCCTGTGTCTACCACCAAGCCTTTACCATCCAGTCCCTGTGTCTACCGCCAAACCTTTACCATCCAGTCTCCCAGTGCAGTCCCTGTGTCTACCACCAAGCCTTTACCATCCAGTCCCTGTGTCCAGTCCCTGTGTCCAGTCCCTGTGTCTACCGCCAAACCTTTACCATCCAGTCTCCCAGTGCAGTCCCTGTGTCTACCACCAAGCCTTTACCATCCAGTCCCTGTGTCCAGTCCCTGTGTCCAGTCCCTGTGTCTACCGCCAAACCTTTACCATCCAGTCTCCCAGTGCAGTCCCTGTGTCTACCACCAAGCCTTTACCATCCAGTCCCTGTGTCTACCGCCAAGCCTTTACCATCCAGTCCCTGTGTCTACCACCAAACCTTTACCATCCAGTCTCCCAGTGTAGTCCCTGTGTCTACCACCAAGCCTTTACCATCCAGTCCCTGTGTCTACCACCAAGCCTTTACCATCCAGTCCCTGTGTCTACCACCAAGCCTTTACCATCCAGTCCCTGTGTCTACCACCAAGCCTTTACCATCCAGTCCCTGTGTCTACCACCAAGCCTTTACCATCCAGTCCCTGTGTCTACCACCAAGCCTTTACCATCCAGTCCCTGTGTCTACCACCAAGCCTTTACCATCCAGTCCCTGTGTCTACCACCAAGCCTTTACCATCCAGTCTCCCATATGACTTCCAGGCCTGGCCCAGGGGTTCTGGTGTCTCTCTTTAAAAGCAGTGTTTACTGTTGTGGCCTGGCCCCCGCCCAGTATAGCCTTGAAAAATGTATAGACACAGATATGTGTATCCGGCAACACCCGTGTCAACAGCTAACTGCTTGTGTGAAGCAAAGCTTTACCAGATGTGGCGTCCCGGATTGATTTTCCCCCCTCCACGTTCTGCATCCGTCAGCGTGCTCGCCAGGGAGCTAAAGGCCCATTTCGCTAGTCACTCTCCCCGATATGATTTATAACCTCGTGACCTTTATTTTGAAAAAAAAGGCTTTTTGACTTCCTAATGTAGGGGCTTCCTAATGTAGTCTATTGAGCTCCGCTGGTATAGACTGAAGCGTGTGTCTGGCTGTAGAGCCATTGTGTGGGAGCTGACTGGATGCCTGTAAAAACAAGCCTGCCGTGACTAGGACTAGGCCCTCCCTCTGCTTGAGAGGAGGCTTCAAAAGAGGAGTGGGAGATTGTGAAGGGTTCTATGGGCATCTGTGAAGCCCTCTGTGGCACTGCTTGTAAACACGGCTACGCAAATAGAATTGGATTTGGTTTGAGAAGGGGGAGGTCATTCTCTGAGACAGAGACTCCATTCTCTGACTTGAGCTGAGAAAGGGAACATCTTATTTATACTTAAACTGTATCCTCTCTCCTTGGTTTCAGTTTGCTCTCAAGATAAATTGTGAATTGACCTCTTTTGTAGTCGGTTATATTGCATATCCATCCTTTTCTTGGCCAACCCTGGGCTGGTTTATTTATGTCTTGGGTCCACCACACACTGGCCTAGCCCAGCTAGATCAGCACAGGACAGCCCAGTCAGAGGGACACACTGGCCCAGCACAGCTAGCTTGGCACAGGGCGGCCCAGTCAGAGGGACACACTGGCCCAGCCCAGCTAGCTTGGCACAGGGCGGCCCAGTCAGAGGGACACACTGGCCCAGCCCAGCTAGCTCGGCACAGGGCAGCCCAGTCAGAGGGAGCAGCTAGCTCGGCACAGGGCGGCCCAGTCAGAGGGACAAGGTGCTAATTAGTCAGATGTGCGTCCTGAGGGCTGAACAAAGCCAGAAAGTGACAGCGTCTGACAGGGTGAGCCAGCAACAGTCTGGCCTAGCGGCCCATAGCTAACATATGTTATGTAAGCTAGGTAATTACCCCTCCTCCATGGATGGGGGGTGGGGGTGGGGGGCTCAAAGGTGGCAAGGCCCCTCGCTGGGAGGCTCAAACGATCTCCGGATCGCTGCCTGGGGTCGTGTCGTGCCACAAGCTCAGCCGGCCAATCAGACTTCACCTCCCAGGGAGGGGTTGGCACGGTGCCCGTCTGGCCCACGGCGTTTCAGAGTCCTTGAAGGAGAGGGTCGGTCAGCAACAACACGGAATAATCCTCTTGAAAAACAGTAGGAGGAGGTGGGTGGGGTGAGGGAGGCACGGGTGGAGGTGCTCACTCATGGGTGCAGAAGGAAGAGGCCGGGCTTCACCCCTGGTGACCTGCTGTGTGGGAAAATAACGGCACAATAAGAAGACCATGGTTGTTTTGTTATCCCTCTCTCTCTCTCTCTGACTGCGTTCTTCTTTCTTTCTCTCTCTTTCTCTCTCTCTCTCCCTCTCGCTCTCTCTCTCTCTCTCTCTCCTATCTCTCTTTCTCTCTCCTATCTCTCTCTCTATCTCTCTCTCTCTCCTCTCTTCCTTTTTTTTTCTTTAGCTCTCTTTCCCGATCTCTCTCTTCTCTATCATTCTGTCCTTCCACCCTAACAGTTCTCCTGCCCCATGGTCTGCTCGGATGGCCCAGTAGCAGTCAGGTCCTGTGGTTACATGGAGAGCTGGTGTAGGTAGAGGACAGGTTGTTCCGTCATCATGGTGCATTGTGGGAAGAGGACAGGTTGTTCCGTCATCATGGTGCATTGTGGGAAGAGGACAGGTTGTTCCGTCATCATGGTGCATTGTGGGAAGAGGACAGGTTGTTCCGTCATCATGGTGCATTGTGGGAAGAGGACAGGTTGTTCCGTCATCATGGTGCATTGTGGGAAGAGGACAGGTTGTTCCGTCATCATGGTGCATTGTGGGAAGAGGACAGGTTGTTCCGTCATCATGGTGCATTGTGGGAAGCGCTCCTGTGTTCATGAGGGCTCAGTGCGGTGGTTGTTGGGAATGTGGGGAATTCTGCTCAGATGTAGTGACATGATGAACATGTTCTGAGACACTGCCGAGGCCATGACACTGGGGGGATTCTGTTCCTACTCTCCTCTCCTCTCTCCTGTCCTCTCCTTTCCCATCCTCCTCCCTACTCTCCTCTCCTCTCTCCTGTCCTCTCCTTTCCCATCCTCCTCCCTACTCTCCTCTCCTCTCTCCTGTCCCTCTCCTTTCCTATCCTCCTCCCTACTCTCCTCTCCTCTCTCCTCTCCTCTCCTTTCCTATCCTCCTCCCTACCTCCTCTCCTCTCCTCTCTCCTGTCCTCTCCTTTCCTATCCTCCTCCCTACTCTCCTCTCTCCTGTCCTCTCCTTTCCTATCCTCCTCCCTACTCTCCTCTCTCTCTCTCCTGTCCTCTCCTTTCCTATCCTCCTCCCTACTCTCCTCTCCTCTCTCCTGTCCTCTCCTTTTCCTCTCCTCCTCCCTCCTCTCCTCTCCTCTCTCCTTCCTCTCCTTTCCTATCCTCCTCCCTCACTCTCCTCTCCTCTCTCCTGTCCTCTCCTTTCCTCCTCCTCCCTCTCCTCCTCTCCTCTCTCCTGTCCTCTCTCCTTTCCTCCTCCTTTCCCTCCTCCTCCCTCTCTCCTCTCTTCTCTCCTGTCCTCTCCTTTCCTCTCCTCCTCCCTCCTCTCCTCTCTTCTCTCCTTTCCTCTCCTCTCCTTTCCTATCCTCCTCCCTCCTCTCCTCTCTTCTCTCCTTTCCTCCTTCCTTTCCCCTCCTCCTCCCTCCTCTCCTCTCCTCTCTCCTGTCCTCTCCTTTCTCCTATCCTCCTCCCTACTCTCCTCTCCTCTCTCCTGTCCTCTCTCCTTTCCCATCCTCCTCCCTACTCTCCTCCTCTCTCCTTCCTCTCCTTTCCTCTCCTCCCTTTCCTCCTCCTCCTCCCTCTCTCCTCTCCTCTCTCCTGTTCCTCTCCTTTCCTATCCTCCTCCCTACTCTCCTCGTCCTCTCTCCTTTCCTCTCCTTTCCTATCCTCCTCCCTCACTCTCCTCTCCTCTCTCCTGTCCTCTCCTTTCCTATCCTCCTCCCTCCTCTCCTCTCGTCCTGTCCTGTCCTCGTCCTTTCCTATCCTCCTCCCTACTCTCCTCTCTTCTCTCCTGTCCTCTCCTCTCCTTTCCTATCCTCCTCCCTCCTCTCCTCTCCTCTCTCCTGTCCTCACTCCTTTCCTCATCCTCCTCCCTCCTCTCCTCTCTTCCACCCCTCCTCCTCACCCCAATCTTCTTTACTGTAGGGGTTGGTTTGATTGCACTAACGGCCCCTCCCAGCCAAACTGCTGAGGTGGGGATAGTGATGTAATCATGTGTGTGCAGCACAGACCCAGAATGTGTTCTGGAGTTCTACGCTCTGGCACGTTCACCAGCTTAACCCCGGAGGGACGCTCGTTTTCTAAACACTTTACATAACAGCGTCCACTCCAATGTTCTAAACACTTTACATAACAGCGTCCACTCCAATGTTCTAAACACTTTACATAACAGCGTCCACTCCAATGTTCTAAACACTTTACATAACAGCGTCCACTCCAAGGCCGCCATGAGTCATCGAAGTCGGAATTTGACGTTTGTAAATTCGACACTGAGCAACGAAAACGCGGCTACGTCAACTGATCAGGACTAACTGCCGGGTGTCTCCTCCTCTCCGCAGTGTTTGAGAACAAGGATAAGATCGTGATCGTGATGGAGTACGCCAGTAAGGGCGAGCTGTACGATTACATCAACGAACGGCGGCGACTGAGCGAGCGAGAGACAAGACACTTCTTCAGACAGATCGTGTCTGCCGTGCACCACTGTCACAAGGTGAGGGGTCACACACACACACACACACACACACACACACACACACACACTGTCACAAGGTGAGGGGGCCCTTACGCTCACACACACACACACACACACACACACACACGGTCACACACACACACACCA
>CAEFZP010000206.1:37500-60000 GCA_903064625.1 Mallotus villosus | reverse complement strand
CCCTCTCCCCGGCCCCTCTCCCCGGCCCTCTCCCCGGCCCTCTCCCTCCCGGCTCTCTCCCCTGCCCTCTCTCCCGGCCCTCTCCCCGGCTCTCTCCCCGGCCCTCTCCCCCTGCCCTCTCTCCGCCCTCTCCCCGGCCCTCTCCCCGGCCTCTCCCCTGCCCCTGCTCCCCTGCCCTCTCTCTGTCCCTCTGCCCCGTCCCCTCCCCTGTCTCCTGCCCTCTCCCCTGCCCTCTCCCCGTCTCCCCTCTCCCCCGTCCCCTCTCCCCCTGCCCTCTCCCCTGCCCTCGCCCCTCCCGCTACTCCCTCTCCCCTCTCCCCTGCCCTCTCCCTGCCCTCTCCCCTGCCCTCTCCCGGCCCTCTCCCCTGCCCTCTCCCCTGCCCTCCTCCCCGGCCCTCTCTCCCCCTGGCCCTCTCCTCCCCGGCCCTCTCCTCCGGCCCTCCTCTCTCCTGCCCTCTCCCCTTCGCCCTCTCCCCTGCCCTCTCCCCCGCCCTCTCCTGCCCTCTCTCGCTCCCTCGTCCCCTGCCCTCTCCCCTGCCCTCTCTCCGCCCTCTCCCCGGCCCTCTCCCCGGCCCCTCTCCCCTGCCCTCCTCTCCCGGCCCTCTCCCCTGCCCTCTCCCCCGGCCCTCTCCCCTGCCCTCTCCCCGGCCCTCTCTCCGGCCCTCTCCCCGGCCCTCTCCCCTGCCCTCTCCCCGGCCCTCTCCCCGGCCCTCTCTCCGGCCCTCTCCCCGGCCCTCTCCCCGCCCTCTCTAGGCTCCACGCTCACTGGCTTTGGAGAACCACATCTCCATGACTTCATGTTTTTAGGTGTTTTCTATACTATGTAGGTCTATACAAATACAATCTGTATCCTTACTATGTAGGGCTGTACAAATACTTTTGATAAATAGATGGGTGTATTTAGATAGTACCCAATTGCTGTGAAAGGCATTGCATGGCATTATACACTTTGGTAATATTGTGACCTCTGATCTTAGCATTGTGTGCTAATCCTCTGCTATGCCCACAGCTACATTTGACATTTGATTCATGTAACAGACCCTTTTATGCCAAGCTGCTGTTAGTGAGTGTATCCGTGGTGACCGTCCCCTGTGCCCCTCCCCCAGATGCCCGCGGTCTGATCCGCTGGATGCTGATGGTGAACCCAGAGCGCCGAGCCACTGTGGAGGACATCGCCAACCACTGGTGGGTGAACTGGGGCTGGAAGAGCAGCGTGTGCGACTGCGACGCCCCGAGAGACCACGGAGGATCGCCCATGCTGGCCCGTTTCATCGACTGGCAGAACCGCAGCTCCGAGCCCAGACCCACGGGAGGGAACAAGCCCTCGTCCTCCGCCCTCCTCCTCCGCCAGAGGCCCAAGAAGTCCAAGAAGGAGAACGAGGGCGGAGAGCCACACAGTGGCGGGGAGGAGGACAAGCCGGGTCTGAAGAGGCCCAAGGGCATCCTGAAGACCAGGGTGACGGAGGAGCAGCGCTCCCCCCAGCCTGGAGGAGGGGGAGCTGGGCACGGCCATGCTCAGAGGCCTCCCTGCAGGTGGAGAACCAGCCGAGTCCAGCCCGGACCCGGAAGAAGACGAGCCAGCCCTGGTGGGGGGCTCCCCGGCCAAGATGGTGCCCACCCTCCCTAAGAAGGGCATCCTGAAGAACAACCATCAGAGGGAATCAGGGTATTACTCCTCTCCGGAGCGCAGCGAGTCATCCGAGCTGCTAGGGGGCGCTGCCATGTCCCTGGTGGCCAGCTCCCCGCCTAGGAGAGCCGTGGGGAGGAAAGGCATCTTGAAGCGTAACGGGAAGTTCTCCACCTACAGCGGGCCTCCGACGGGTCTGGTGGTGGCGGGTTGCAAGCTGGGCGGGGAGGCCCCATCGGCCCCCTCCTCCTCAGGGGACTTGGGGCTGTCTCGCAGCCAGAGCAGGCCCTCCAGCATGGTGGGAGAGGACATCAGCGTCCTGTCCTCCCCCAGCTCCCCCGACTGGCCCCCCTCCGCCCCGCACCGACGCCCCAACATCAGGGCCTGCGTATCGGCCGAAAACCTGCTGCAGCTGGCCAGCTTCCAGGGCTTCCAGGCTGCTCCTCCTCTCCAGGGAGCGAGGTTTGGCCGAGGGCCCAGAGCCAGGGGCTCTCCGGGGGACAACGGCAGCTTCTCCTTGCTGGGGGACCTGGAGGACATGACTCAGGTGTACCAGCAAGCCCTGGACATCAGCAGCAACCTCACCTAGGGGGGAGTAGAGGAGGGGAACGAAGAGGCAGATGGCCAGGCTGGAAATCACATGCGTGGGTGTGTAGGAGTGTGTGTGTGTGTGTGTGTGGGTGTGTGTGTGTGTAGACATGTGTGTGAGTGTGTGCGTGTGAGTGCATGTGTGTGAGTGTTTGTGTGTGCGCGTGCGTCTGTGTGTGTGTGTGGCATCGACGACCAGTGTGTTGCTGGGATACACCTTTTCGGAGGTTGTAGTTTCCCGATGGGGGTTCAATTCCTGGTGGATACTTTATATGTACACACACACACATACGCACACACACATACGCACACACTTCTGTGCTTTTCTCAAACAAGAAGAAATCTAGTTAAAAGGGTTCCAAGAGCGTGTGAAGAAGGGGTGGCGGGCACGAACGAACACCACCCTGCCGCCTCCTTCACCCACCCGGAGACTTTGCTGTGTTCAAAATGTTTACATATTCAGCGAAAAAGGCAAGTTAGAATCACAAACACAGCAATCAGAAGCTGGTTGTCTCTCTTCGTAAAACGACACGTTTTTTGAGTTTGAGTTTACAAAAGCACCTTAAAACTCACACAGAGCAAATGTTTTTGTGATCTTTACTTCCTGATAAAAAAACAAACAAACCAGGGTCTTGCTCCAAAAATAACTGACAATGTTGATTATTTATTAATATTTTGCGTAGATTTTAGTTTTTACATACCAAAAACTGGTGGGTTCTGGCTGAACTGGAAGAGTCAAAAGCTCACTGTCTCCAACCCTTTGTGTGGAACTGACATATATAATAATGTTCCTCTATAAAGAGAAGCATATATACTCGATATATAAGTATGGCTGAGTATGTAAGACACTCAGACATGTATATCACTATAAAAGTGTATGTCCTATATGACCACATGATACTAGGGGATATACAGGAAGTGCCTTTTTATGATCCATACGAAATTATCGATGTCATTTCCTACAAGAGGAGCGAGAGGCCAGGCCAGGTCACCAGTGGGGCTGTTTTTCATTCTCTAGGTGAATGTGGAGAGACCCAGGACCTTTCAAATGCACCCGCGACCTCTGACCTTACCCTTTAAAAGTTCACAACGACCTTAAAAAAAAAGAGAGAGAAAGAAACAGATGAGAAAAACCAGGCTTTGTCTCACCAGAACGAGGCTGAGCGGCGCAGAAACAAACCGCCGGGAACAATTTGCCACCTCGAAGAGATAGACGCAGAGTCTCAACCGAGCTTGTTTCGTGGGGGGAAAGCTTCGAGACGGATAGTTTGATGTGTCTTGATGTGTCGTGGCGGCAGCCGGCCTTGGGGTGGGGGGGGGGTCTGGAAAGGATCTCCCCGCGGAACCTTCGTGAGAAGAGACGGAGTGTTCCGGCCACATCTCAGCTGACAGGCACGGTGAACTAAAAGCATCCTTAGGAACCTCAGAGAGCCTCAGACGGCTTCTCATAGACCCGGAATGTTCCCGCCAAACAAACACCCGTGTTCCCCCGTTTGATCCGTCCCGACAGTCGCCCCCCCAGAGATCAAATCCCCTCACCCTGAGCCCAAACCTGGCCCGTAGCTGTGGATCCTCCAGAGCGAGGCTATCCTCCCCTTGCACTCCATCCTGATCGAGGCTACCCTCCCCTAGCACACCATCCTGAGGTCGTATCCCACAGCTCGGGTGCGTTCGGAGCCCATCCCGCGGTCGAGAGAAAAAATGCGGCGGCAGTAAGTTCATTTGTTTTGAGTGCTCCTGATGACACAGCACATTCCACAGACAATGGAGTTGGAGACGTGTTAGAGCTGGAGATGTTATCACCTTCCACTCCAGGTGGCTTCTGTGGTCCTCCAGCTGTGCACACCACTACATTATGTGGAACAGGCACAATTAGCCAGCTATTGTTTTCATGAGATGGTAAGAGAGAGGTAGAGCGAGAGAGAGCGAGAGAGAGAGAGAGAGAGGTAGAGAGAGAGAGAGAGAGAAACCCGGAGAAGTAATGAAAGAGAGATGTCTGGAACGGTGGTGAGATTGCAGAGGGCTTTCCCGTGTAGGAAAGGTTTGAGAAGTTGTGTGGTTGTAGTGGAAGGAATTGGTTAGGTAGAATAAAGAAAAGAACGTGAAGAAAGTGAGTAAAAGTAAGAAGAAAGTGATGTTCGTAAGCCAAAGATGAGAAGCAACTCGAAGTTGATTCAAGGATTGAAATAGCTTAGGAGACAGAAGATATGCTTTGATCTTCCCTGAGACGGGAATCTGCCGAGGGAGTCATTTCTAAGTGACTAGACCCGCTGGTCTGACTGACACGTGTTTGTGTAGTTTCCCCTTCTTCATGTAGGGTTTGTGTGGATGTGCGTGCGTTTACAGCATTAAAGCTGGAGTCTGTGCGTGCGTTTAGAGCATTAAAGCTGGAGTCTGTCAAACCCGTTTCTGTCACAGGCTTAATGCGCGCCTGTTAATTGTGCGACGTGTTTAGTATCGCCTTGTGTGTGTTAGCCCTTTTCAACAACAAGGTGGAATGAGGGATTTGCGAGTGATATCATCCATAATATCAGATGAAACATATGGATTAGCATGCAATTTGTCATCTTAAAAGGCTTCGCCTTGAATGTTTTAAAAGGTCCGCAGGTGCAAAAACGAAAAGGTCCTGGGTATGGTTTCAAAAGACAGCCCCAATACGTATTATATTTCATTTTATTGCCTTTTGTATTGCCTTTTATTGTCAACTGGATTTACAGTGATACAATTATACTATGTTAGTATTTTGTTTTATTATGCTTCTGTTTTTGATTCTCCAAAATATAGAAACTTTATATTGCTTTATGTTATGGAAGAAAAGTATTTCTTCCTTCAGTTTGGCCAAAAGCAGAGAATCGGACCTGAGATCAGTGAAGTCTCAGTGTGGTTGTGTTCTGGTAAACCAGACGGGGTCAGAGTAGCTGATCTGAGACCAGCCCTACTAGTGTTAACCTGTGATTGTACATCTCAAAGAGAGAGAGGAACCAATAAAACACCGAATGGTATTTTCAAACTGTCCAAAGACAAACGGACAAGTGGCCTTGATACACGATAACATCAAGGCTATGAGTCCGGGGCTTTTAAAGACATTCACCTCTCACAGAACACATTGTGACATCACAGTTAGAAACCGGTCAAAAGAACACATTGTGACATCACAGGTAGAACCGGTCAAAAGAACACATTGTGACATCACAGGTAGAACCGGTCAAAAGAACACATTGTGACATCACAGGTAGAACCGGTCAAAAGAACACATTGTGACATCACAATTAGAACCGGTCAAACTGTACACCAGCACACTGACGACCCCCTGATGTGAGCCCAAAGTAGCATACAGCCACCTCTACCAAAACAGAGAGGTCCAAAAGAAAGAGATCAAACGTGGAAGTGATCTGACAGGAATCTCGATCTGCCAAACTGGAAATAAGTGGCGTGTTCCGCTTAGTTCATAGGAAGTGTAATCATAGGAAACTTGACTGGATATTGTTTTGACAATAAAAATAGTATTAATATGTTATTTAAGTATTATTTGGGTTATGGCTCATCATTTACTATTGATCGCTAAATGCCATGTTGTTTGTTTTGGTATCAGTTGGTGAACCTGGACTGCCAAGCTGGTTTAAGTGGAGTGCCTTTGTTATCTTTTATGATCATGTTTTATTTTGAGGGGTGGGATAATTAATATCAATGTTTTTTATACTTGTATTTATTGGTGATCAAGCCATTTCATTTGACGTTAAACTACTCTGCTCATGCTTAATCTATGTGGGGCGATGAAGGTGACCAACTTGGAGAGATTGTGACACTGTTCAGAATGCAGTTAGGGTGAGGATGTCATCTCATTGTGAAAGCCAAGGTCAAGTGTGTCTTTTGGGGGAAATTCAAACCATATCATTTGAACAGATCGTGTAATGTTTCAAGTCCTTTTTGAAGGATGGGATCGAGCTGGGAATCCATCGTGACTCTTTTCCACCACTTGGAGCCATGCTTCTGTAGTACTTTATAAACTCAAATAAACAGATCACGTCAAAGAAAGATCAACTGTGTGTCTGGCTTGTCTGTGTCGACTGTCTTCTCTCTTACTTAGCCTGGCTAAAGCCTCACACTGGTTGCAACCAATTAACAAGACTTCTGTTTCTTACTGAAGGTTAGTTGGATAAAACCTTCTAGTTTAACACCTTGCATCTGTTCATGATTCATCTATGACCAGTGACATGGGGTGTACTTGAAATGTGTCTGCTGAACGTGAGAGTGGATGGGAGTACAGCACAGCACATGATCACTTACACTGATTGCTGTGTACCACATGATCTGCACGTCAGCAAACTCTTGTGAAGTATCAATCTCAGTCACACTGACACAGGCTACACAATCCAGTCTACACATCCAGTCTACACATCCAGTCTACACATCCAGTCTACACATCCAGTCTATACATGCAGGCTACCATCCAGTCTACACATCCAGTCTACACATCCAGGCTACCTTCCAGGCTACACATCCAGGCTACCTTCCAGTCTACACATCCAGGCTACCATCCAGGCTACCATCCAGGCTACACATGCAGCACTGTCTGTCTTTGTAAGAGACCAGCCCGGCCTGCAGGAGCCAGTCAGCTGGTTCTCCAGGGAGGACGAAGCTGCTGCTAGCCTAATCTGATACACATTTAAAGATGGAGTGGGTGTCTGTCTGGCTGGCTGGCGGACTAGCCGACTGGTGTCTGGCAGGCTGCAGCCCTGGGACTGCAGGTTTAGTCTTAGCAGCCAATGAGGGAGCCCCAGGCTGAACAGGGAGCCAATGAGGGAGCCCCAGGCTGAACAGGGAGCCAATGAGGAAGCCACAGGCTGAACAGGGAGCCAATGAGGAAGCCACAGGCTGAACAGGGAGCCAATGAGGGAGCCACAGGCTGAACAGGGAGCCAATGAGGGAGCCCCAGGCTGAACAGGGAGCCAATGAGGGAGCCCCAGGCTGAACAGGGAGCCAATGAGGGAGCCACAGGCTGAACAGGGAGCCAATGAGGGAGCCCCAGGCTGAGCAGGGTTGGGGAACACGACGGAGGAACTACTGTTCAGTAGCTTTACACAGCTGGAGTTGTCCTCTCCATCAAACCAAAGTCTGATATTCAATCATGGGCGTATCTAGCCCTATTTTAGGGGGGCTGGAAATCAAAAATTTAAAAAGGGGGGGTGGCCCTGGATCTCTCCTCATTTCTGGGGAGTGGCCGTGACACCTTTAGTGCCACTCAACCAATTTAATCGACACTAATACTCAGGCCGATACCCCTCTTCGGGGCTACCATTCCTACCTTTGATTTCTCAATTATTTTGAGTTCCCATGATCCTTTGGGGCTGACAGTTTTTTTTTCTTTTTTTCTTTTTTTTCCGCCGCTTTTGTGCCGCTCTCACCGTTGAAAGTTTTGCTACCTCAGTTGATAATAATAATAATAATAAATTTTATTTGTAAAGCACTTTTCATAAAGAATCTCAAAGTCTCCCTACCCGCCGCCGATGCTGCTTGCCGCTCTCACCGTTGAAAGATTTGCTACCTCAGTTGATGGGCTCTCCCTAAAACGATTCAGGACCTCATCCGGATCCCTCAGCAGACTCCTGACAAAACGGTGCTAGACGGGTTTTCCACGGCTTTGGTGAGTATGCTTCTTTGCTGATGTATAGTTAGCGTTGGTAGAAGATTGGTGGGTCCAGTGGTTTAGCACAATGGGACATATTACCAGGACTCACCCGCCGACAAACCTAGGCCGTAGCCGCTGGTAGAAGCTTGTAGGGTGTTCCAAGATTTAGAATCTTACCTCCCTTCCGCCAGCACCCTCCTCAGCCCTCTCTGGGCAAGCTGTGACAGGGGCAGCTTGTCTAACTGGGTGGGAGGTTTTTGACCCACTCTGGGCAGGCTGTGATCACAAGCAGTCTGTCTAGGTAAGTGGTTCTTCAGGCCCTCTCCGGGCAGGCTGTGGTAACCTTGCGGTGTTAACAAGCAGTCTGTTTGGGTGGGCGGTAAGTATGCGGCCCTCCTGCGTCCCACTCGGGACAGCACGCAGGATGTGGTGGTCCAGGGCTCAGGACCTTGATCGTAGCCCAGTCTTTTACGGGGGTTAGCCCCACTCATGCACCACTGCACCTTTGACTGATCCTGATCATCACCCTTTAGCATGAGGGGTGTGATCAAACCCATACCCCAGGATACGCTTTTGCCTCCCTGGTTCTTAGCATTGCTACCCCCCATGAGAAATGTATTCTCTTGGACATGTTGACTTCAACCTGACTGACCTAACTTGAACCATGACCTGGCAGTCAAGTTCAGATAAGTTATTCAACCCATATATTGCCCTACCCAACTAGTCCTGCTCTACATCGTTCCTCTCATAACCTTCAGTCTTAAAGTCTCCAGACACCTCTCCCAGACCCCCCCTAATTTTGCTGGGTCACAGGAAAAATTATAGGTTTTATCTAGGGGCTTAGCCCCCCCAAATGTGGGAACCTAGATTCGCCCCTGCATTCAATGCTATGTTGCGTCTATTATGTCTGTCATATAATATAAGGATACTCTAGTGATTAACTGAGGGACGCAAGAACGGAGGTCGAGACATGGGTAGCCATTTTTAACTGCTTTTTATTAGCCAGTAGACCAAAAATAACAATGTTATGAACCGGTGCAATAGAGCGCCACCTAATGCATTGGATCACAAAGTATGCAATTGACAATATCAATTGCATACATAACAGGGTCCATCATTGACCATCAGAAGGAAGCCTTGGAAGCCGTAGCTGCTTTTCCACGCAGAAACTTTCCCCAGGAACTAGGGACTTTTGGAGGTACTTTTTGAATTTTTAAAAGTTATCTTTGTTGTATAGTCTTCCACATTATCGCCCCCATCCATCTTCAATGGACTTTAGACCGCGATGGAAACGCAGACAACAAAGGCCTGGAGGAACCAAATGGTCCCTTGGAAAAGGTTCCTGGGACTAATTGTTCCCGCTTAATTTTGGTGGAAGCGCGGCTCGTGTTGGTAAAGAAAGAAAGTCAAGTGAAAATGGTCTGAGCTACTCGATGAGTGAGCTACTAAAAGCCAACCCTTAACACAACCATGCGTGTGTGTGTGCGTGTGTGTGCGTGTGTGTGTGTGTGTGTGTGTGTGCGTGTGTGTGTGTGTGTGTGTGTGTGTGTGTGTGTGTGCGTGTGTGTGCGTGTGTGTGTGTGTGTGTGAGTGTGTGTGTGTGTGTGTGTGTGTGCGCACTGAGTGGCGAGCAGTGTGCTCACAGTGGAAACAGACAAGCTGCTCACGTGGACTGAAAGTGAAGTTGTTCTATCAAGTCTCTGTACACTGTAACTGCAAACCTTCCTGACATAAATATGACCTGAGATTCAAAGGGATTTTTTTTCTCATTCTTTTTTTCTTTCTTCTCTTTCTCTCTCTCTCTCCTTTCTTTCTTTCTGTCTCTGGGTTAACTTTTTGACCCTGAAATAAAAGACAGCTGCAGAACCCTCTGATCACACACGCCCGCCCCCCCCACCCCCCCGCCCCCTTCTGCCTAAGGTAAGTCGATGTAGGTTGGGGCGGAAAGGAGAGGGTGGGCGCATTCAGACCCCATCTGGTCCTTCCTCTCCAGACCTGAGCCTGCCTCGGAGATATGGAAGTCTGCTTATGAGTGTATAAGAGGATACATCCTGTTCCACGGCTCAGAGAGTCGCAAACTCCACAATCTGAAGTTTTTGAATTGACGAAAAGCGAAAGGCATCGCATGCAGAGGGGACTTTGTGTCACGCGGGGTCAACGATTGACATGCGTCTCGAATTGAGCTCGGTTTTTACAAGCCTTTCTTCTCGAGTGAAAGGGCAGCAAGTGAGAGAAAACCGTGTGCTTTGTCTGAAAACGGAGCAAAAAGCAGCCTGTGAGTTCTCTGTAGCCGCTGGCCTTTTGTCTGCTGCATCAGGCAGGATATTCCACATGGAGGCTTTAGTACAGTGCAGTAAACTGAGCCGGCCACTCTTAGCAGGAAAAATAAACATTGGCCTGGGCCCTGGAGAAGGGCTGAGTACAGTGGAGTGTGTGTTCCTCCGATAGCTCACATAAACTGTTTGAGAAGGCCACTCGGTGCATGCACACATACACACACACGCACACACACATACACACAAACACACACACACACAGACACACACACTCATTCCTTCTCTCTCTCTGTGTCTTACCCTCGTCTCTCACCCTCCCTCTCTTTCTCTCTAATCTCACTCCACTCTCTAGCGCACACACCCCAATTCTAATTTCCCCAGTGTTCTCCTCTGCTATGGTATGATAACATTGTGAATGGAAATGGAATGGAATAAAAAAAAACACCCCCTCCCTCCCTCCACCCCTTCTTCTTCCCTTCCTCTCGTCTCCACTCCTCTTTCGTTACCACCCCCGTCCCGCGCCCTGTCTCACTCCTGTCCGGAGGACTATTTTTAGCGGCCGTGCTGCTATTCTGGAATTTGGTGCTGACTGGCTGCTGCTGGATGTCTGGGCGGCGATCTCTTCAGGAATGTCTGGCCTGCTCTCAAAGCCACTACAGAGCCCCATGCAGGGCCCTCGGCTCTGGGTTCTGATTACAGACGCTCACTCTGGGCCAGCCTGCCCTCCCAGCCAGAGAACCAGACCCAGAGAACCAGACCAAGAGAACCAGACCAGGAGAACCAGGCCCAGAGAACCAGACCTAGAGAACCAGACCCAGAGAACCAGAACCAGACCCAGAGAACCAGACCCAGAGAACCAGGCCCAGAGAACCAGACCCAGAGAACCAGACCCAGAGAACCAGACCCAGAGGACCAGGCCAGGAGAACCAGACCCAGAGAACCAGACCCAGAGAACCAGACCCAGCACAAGCTGCCCTCCCACCCAGAGAACCAGGCCCAGAGAACCAGGCCCAGAGAACCAGGCCCAGAGAACCAGACCCAGAGAACCAGACCAGGAGAACCAGACCCAGAGAACCAGACCCAGAGAACCAGGCCCAGAGAACCAGACCCAGAGGACCAGACCCAGAGAACCAGACCCAGAGAACCAGACCCAGAGAACCAGGCCCAGAGAACCAGACCCAGAGAACCAGGCCCAGAGAACCAGGCCCAGAGAACCAGGCCCAGAGAACCAGGCCCAGAGAACCAGGGAACCAGACCCAGAGAACCAGACCCAGAGGACCAGACCCAGAGAACCAGGCCCAGAGAACCAGGCCCAGAGAACCAGACCTAGAGAACCAGACCTAGAGAACCAGACCCAGAGGACCAGGCCCAGAGAACCAGGCCCAGAGAACCAGGCCCAGAGAACCAGAACCAGAGAACCAGGCCCAGAGAACCAGAACCAGAGAACCAGACCCAGAGAACCAGGCCCAGAGAACCAGGCCCAGAGAACCAGGCCCAGAGAACCAGAACCAGACCCAGAGAACCAGACCCGGAGAACCAGACCCAGAGAACCAGGCCCAGAGAACCAGGCCCAGAGAACCAGACCAGGAGAACCAGACCAGGAGAACCAGACCCAGAGAACCAGGCCCAGAGAACCAGGCCCAGAGAACCAGACCCAGAGAACCAGGCCCAGAGAACCAGACCCAGAGAACCAGGCCCAGAGAACCAGACCAGGAGAACCAGACCAGGAGAACCAGACCCAGAGAACCAGGCCCAGAGAACCAGACCCAGAGAACCAGGCCCAGAGAACCAGACCAGGAGAACCAGACCAGGAGAACCAGACCCAGAGAACCAGGCCCAGAGAACCAGGCCCAGAGAACCAGACCCAGAGAACCAGACCCAGAGAACCAGACCCCAGAGAACCAGACCCAGAGAACCAGACCCAGAGAACCAGGGAACCAGACCCAGAGAACCAGGGAACCAGACCCAGAGAACCAGACCCAGAGAACCAGGCCCAGAGAACCAGGGAACCAGACCCAGAGAACCAGGCCCAGAGAACCAGGCCCAGAGAACCAGACCCAGAGAACCAGACCCAGAGAACCAGACCCAGAGAACCAGACCCAGAGAACCAGACCCAGAGAACACAACCCAGAGAACCAGACCCAGAGAACCAGGGAACCAGACCCAGAGAACCAGGGAACCAGACCCAGAGAACCAGGCCCAGAGAACCAGGCCCAGAGAACCAGGGAACCAGACCCAGAGAACCAGGCCCAGAGAACCAGGCCCAGAGAACCAGGCCCAGAGAACCAGGCCCAGCACAAGCTGCACGTGTCTGTTTCCCTGGGTCCCACTTTGTGTGTGTGTGTGAGGCTTGCGTGTGTGAGTGTGTGTGTGTGTGTGTGTGAGGCTTGCGTGTGTGAGTGTGTAGGAACCATGGATGGTTTTCATGCGTGTGTGCGTACTAAGTGTATTTGTGAACAGGCATCTGTGTACATTTGTGTATTTGCGTGTCGAGTTTGCTCGTGTGTGTGGTCCAGGAAATAAAAAGAACCAGAAATAACAAGGAGGTTTTTTCCTGTCTTGAGTCGGCTTTTCACTTTCAAAGCTGTTTGAAGAGGAAGAACCGACATCTAGCCCACCTGTTCATGCTGGGAGTCAGATGGCTCAGCGGTTACTAGGGACTTGGACTATTAATCAGAAGGTTGCCGGTTCGATTCGGCCGTGCATGCATTACATGTACAGAAGTGAGTGCTGTATCCCTCAAGCAAACAACAATGATATCATGTGTTTTTGTAATGTAAAGTGCATTTAGCAAAACGCTTTTATCCAAAGCAACATACACAGGGGACCGTGATCCTGTGACCTCTCGATCTGCAGTCACGTGCTCTACCACAGAACTATGCTCACACCAACTTCAGGTGGCTGAGCGGTTAGGGAATCGGGCTAGTAATCTGAAGGTTGCCAGTTTGATTCCTGGCTGTACAAAATGACGTTGTGTCCTTGGGCAAGGCACTTCACCCTACTTGCCTCGGGGGGTATGTCCCTGTACCTACTGTAAGTCCCTCTGGATAAGAGCGTCTGCTAAATGTAAATCTCAAATCTCAACTTCAGGAGATGTTACCCAATCGCTAACCATGCAGAGATCTTTCCTGATAGCCCAAAGGTTATGCAGCACTGGATGTTAAAATGCTTCGGCACCTGAACATGAGGTATTTGCTTTTTAAATGTTTTGGTGCTCAGTGATTTATCACCAAATCATTCACACGTGTCAGGGCCTCATTGAGCATGACAGCTATGTCATTCTGTTCGTTAAACATGGTAGTTTGACTCACTGCCTCAAGCTGAATCTGAATCTCAAAGAGGCGCACACACAGCATAGTTCATCATATTTACTGGAAATTAACCACCCACTTCCACATGGCATTGAAAGTTCATCCGGTTTGAGAAGAGCCTGCCTTAGGCTGAGTGATTAGAGCACAGGAGGGTCCAAAATAACATAGTGGTACACAGCCAAGATCTTTTAAACTGTTTTACCTGCTCCTGTGTTTACTTCACCAGGAGCTACATTGGGAACATCGGATTCCCCTCTTCAATAAACCCATCTTAGTGGAAGCATCCATTGAATCTGTTTCCTTGTATATGATCTTCTCAGATGCATCCTATAAGTGATCAGAGCAAACTATCTTCTCCAAACAGCTGTCTTGATTTACTGTAACATGATCCATTAGCCTGCATAAGAACATGAGCTAACTGGGGCCTTGCTTAGAGGGAGGGGATGTGGGCCTAGCTAGCACTTAGCTGAGGCTAAGACTGTGAGGAGGAGAGAGAAGATGGGGAGTAGGGGCGAGAGAAGGAGAAGAGCAGAGAGAAATGGGGACAGATAAGGGTAGAATGAGATGAGAGAAGGTGTGGGGGATGTAATGACATGCGAGTAAATCTCGTTCGCTGATATTCGATGCTTCGCTTGCGCCTTCTCTGCTCTTCGTCTGTTTTCTGCTCGCTTCCGCTCTCTTCTGTGCTTTTTTTCGCTCCTTCTCTTCTCTTCCCCTTTTCTCTCCTTCTCTTCCTTCGCTTTTTCTCGCCTTCTCTTCCCTTCTTTCTTCTCTCCTTCTCTTCTCTCCTTCTCTTCCCTCCCTTTTTGCTCTCCTTCGCTCTCTTCCCTTTTCTCTCCTTCTCCTCTCTTCCCTTTTTCTCTCCTTCGCTCGCTCCCTTGTCGCTCCTTCTCCGCTCGTTTGTTTCTGCCGCTCTCCTCCTTCGGCTCGTCCTGTTTGCGCTCGCCTTCTCCCTCGCTGTTTGTGTTTCTGTCGCGCGCTCCTGCGCTGCTCGTGCCTGTGTCTCGCCTCGCCCTGCCTGTCCTGTTGGGCGCTCCTTCGCCGCGCGTTTTTTGTTCTGTCGCTCCTTCGCGCGCGCTGCCTCCTGCTCTCCGGCTGCCGCCTTGCTCTCGCGCCGCTCCTGCTCTCGCTCTCTCGCCTCGTCCCTTTTGCGCTCCTGCGCCGCTCGGCTGCGTCTTCCGCGTCCGGCGGTAGATCGCGAGAATGAGAGGAGATGAACCCTCTCAGACGTTTGCGGTCTCTCCTGCTGGCCAGTCAGCTACTTAAACAGTCCCCTGGCCGTCTGTTGTCCTTTCCTCCCCCCTGAGTGTCAGGACAGAGGGGAGGGCTGGAGGGGAGGGCTGGGAAACGGAGTCTACTTGGCCAGGGCTCAGGGTTGTGTGGCCTACAGCTCTGGGACCAAGTCCCAGCCACAGAGTTTCAGCGTTGCTGGTTTTAGGTCATCCTTCAATTTGAATTTTGTTTGGGGCCCTTTCCTCTCCTCCCTCGACCCCCATCCCCCATCGTCTGAAAGTGAACTCAGCCCTGCCTCGACGTTTAAGTAAAAATGCAGCAGAGAAGGCTAGATGGATCTCCCAGATGGCTAGAATTCCACAGGTTTCCACTTGTGTCTGCCTCTCCTTTTCTGGGTCAGTGTTCCTGTGATTAAAGTTTCTTTCGCTTTTCCTCCCCCTCTGCCTCTCTCTCTTTCCTTCTTCCTTTCTTTTTCTCCGCTCCATCCCTCTTTCTCTCCCCTTCTTTTTCCATTCACTGCTATTTTCCTCTCCTACTTTTCATATAAAGTTAAATACTCCCGACTCTGGTGCTGGGGAAACACCCCAGCTACAGTCTCCAGAGTCTCAAATAGAACAACAGAAGTGGCTCCATCATTCTGAACCTGAGGTACTGTTTCATAACTGAAAGTTAAAGAGCATCAACTGTCAAATGTCTACTTTTCCAATACTATCACACTATATTCCAATACTAGAATATTACACAGTATACTGTATATACATACAGCATATACATACAGTTTACATTATACCATAATAGGTCATTTAAATGTGTCATTATTCCAAGGCCACCGTGTCTCAGTTCCGTTTCTTACTGCAGTGACATGACTGGCTTTTGGTCGCTGATGTGACACACTTTTTAAAAAATTTTTATAGTCATTTAGCAGACTTATCCAGAGCGACTTACAGTAAGTACAGGGACATTCTCCCCGAGGCAAGTAGGGTGAAGTGCCTTGCCCAAAGACACAACGTCAATTGGCAGGGCCGGGAATCGAACCAACAACCTTCTGATCAATAGCCCGACTCCCTAACCACTCAGCCATGTGAGCCACTTCTCCTGCCACCCTTTCTCACTCTTCAGCCATGCCAGCGTCATGACACTGTCAAGTGGGCTTAGCTCCCTGGGCCACCCACAGGACATGTTTCAAACGGACACCATGATGATGGATGTGACCAGGGGGCGTGTCCTCCAGGGGGCGTGTCCTCCAGGGGGCGTGTCCTCCAGGGGGCGTGTCCTCAGGGGGCGTGTCCTCCAGGGGGCGTGTCCTCCAGGGGGCGTGTCCTTCTCGTTTCACTTCCCGCTTGTTCTCTGTTATCTGCTGGAGCTTCCTCTTACTCTAACACAGAGACGTTGTCATACTCATAATTCTAGTCAGAATATGAGTCTGATACTGCTCCGTTGGGCTGTGAGTATGGGGCGTGTTTCACCCGAACCCAGAAAAAAAGGCCTTTGACAATGTTACCCAATGGAACACACATGAGGTCTTAAATGGAAAGGTCTAAACAAAACCAAAAAGAGATGGAAATCTGAGTTGTCGTGTCATGCTCACCTGAGAGCATCCATTGTTTTAACGGTTGGCTCTCTACGATATGAACCATGCTCATGCAGCTCTCGTGCGAGCCGACCAACTGACATCAGCACTTCTAGGAATACACTTTCCCTGTCATCACTTTTCAGCACATTCAATTTTTCTAGGAACTACCAACATCCTACAATTCTAACCTGTCTGATAATGCAGCTTCTACAATGTTTGGAGAAGAAAATCACCACAGGACAGTCTGTGGAGAGGAGAGTGAGTGCTGCTGATAACACCTGGATGTTCCTGGGGACTTCCAGCCCTATCTGACCCCAGCGACCCCCTCACACAGGCGGGGGAGATGGATCGTAAACCCCCCCTGACCCCCAGTGTCCTGGTAGCCACTCCAAGGTGGTCTCCATTGTCTCTGGAAAAGCAGAGAGGTAAAAAAATGGAGTTAGTCACTGGGGTTATGACATGCAGTATCCCATTACAGCCCACCAAAGACATGGACGCCGTGCACATAAAACAACATGAGACACAACATGAGACACGAGGTAATGAAGTGCTAACCACTGAGGTCATCTCTCTCCTTCTCTCCAAACCGTGACCCTTACACTCCTTTGCCATGTTACCTTCCTTCACTCAATCCCAGCCCTCCTCTCCATCCCCCCTCTCTCTCCCTCCCCCTCCCTCTCTCCCTCCCTCCACCTCCCTCCTTCTCTCCATCCCCTCCCTCCCTCCCTCTCCCTCCCTCCCTCCCCTCCCTCCCCTCCCTCCCTCCCTCCCTCCCTCCCTCCCTCCCTCCCTCCTCCCTCCCTCCCTCCCTCCCTCCCTCCCTCCTCTCCCTCTCCTCTCCCTCTCCTGCTCTCTCTCTCTCCTCTCCTCTCCTCCGCTCTCTCCTCTCTCTCTCCTCTCGTCATCCTCTCTCTCTCTCTCTCCTCATCTCCCCTCCCCCTCCCCCTCTCTCTCTCCTCTCCCCTCCCTCCTCTCTCCTCTCTCCCTCCCTCTCTCCCCTCCTCTCTCTCTCCCCTCCCACCTCCCACCCTGAGTTCATGCCTCTTTGCTGTCAGTGCAGTCCGTCAGTAACAGGGAGATTCCCTCCAGACAAATGGAAATATCCTTTTGTCCCCCCAGCAGGATTGTGGGAACTGTAAGAACGATAAGGGTGTCAGCCTCAGGGGAATGTGTGTACAATTGATTTAAACAGAAGGGACCATTCCAGACAGATATCATGTAAGCCAAGTCAGGACTGGAAGAATTGAGTTTCAAACAAAAGCAAGCACTCGATCGGCAACTTCAGGTGATGTGCGTTTGATGCTCACTTAAAGTGACATGCTGGATGGGAGGATCGCTTCATGTCAAGGTGGTGATGGGATCTTTTACTTGGCAGCAGAGGGGGGGGAATGTCTTAAAGGGAGCGGGCGAGATGTCCATGAAAGATTCTCTTTATGAGTGACGACCATCTGGACGGTTCCTCAGTGTGTGTGTGTGTGTGTGTGTGTCTGCGTGTGTGTAAAGGGTGTGTTTTTTTTCCTTTTTTCTTCTCCATTTTTCGTCCTCATAAATAGCAGTGAAATGTTGAAGGAAAACAAATGAAAAGATAGCCGCTTTGAAATGGATCTGCCTTAGCAGCAGTCCGCCCCCCCCCTCTCATCCCTCCCTCCATCTCTTCACTCTTCCATCCACCTTCTTTCACTTGTGCGGGCTTGACAAAAGACTCCGCTTCTCCCCCGTCGCACGCTACGCTCCCAACCTGTCTGCGGACTGGTGGTGGGGGCTGAGTGAAAATGAAGGAAAGAATTGGCATGGAAGAGGAGGGAGGAGAGGGAGAGGGAGAGAACAGCGAGGGGGGAGGGTGTCGAAGGAGGGAGGAAGAGCCTTCAGGGTGAAGGTTGGTAGAAGAAAAAATGTTGAGTGATCTGGAGAGGAACAGTGAAACAGGGAAGGGATGTGTGGAGGAAGAGGGCAGGAGAGGGGTCTTTGTTGTGGCCAGCTGAAGGATATTAGGGGGTTCAAACGCTTGGAGTGCCAGGGCTGTGGATGGTGGAGAGGGAGGGAGGCAGCGTGGAGAACACCAGGGGCTGTGGATGGTGGAGAGGGAGGGAGGCAGCATGGAGAACACCATGCGGCTGTGCGATGTATTCAGTGCACACATGGAAGAGAGCAGTATAGTGTCTTTACTATGACAAACTGATATACATAGCTAGTTCCTCTCTTCTCATATTATCCTCAATTCGTATTATCTTTCTCCTCTTCTCTCTCTATATCCTTTCTCTCTTTCTCTTTCTCCCTCTGCTCTCGTTTCTTTGTCTCTCTCCACTCCCTCTCGCTCCTCCTCCTCCCCTCCCCTCGCTTGCTCCTCTCCTTCGTCCCTCTACCACTGTCTTTCTCTCTCTCGTATCTCTCTCTGCCTCTACAATCTCCCCTCTCTTGCTCTTTCTCCCGCTCTTTTGTCTTTCTCTCTCGCCTCGTCTGCACACGCCTATTCCCGCTGGTGATGCACCTGATGCTTGAGCTAAGACAATAGGTAGAGAGTAAAGACTCATTCAGAGCAAAGGGGTTGAAATGAATGACAGTGAAATACCGAATAAAAGTCAGAAAGAGACAGAGAGAGAGACGGTGTCGAGCACATCTTCCTATCCATTCCCATTGGCTGTTGTGTTGCTTTCCATCCCACCTTTGTGTTTGAAAGGAACCCATCAACGCTGGCAAAACCATTACCCTGCTTTCGAGCTGGGAGTTTACATGCCTTGTTTCTTCTGGTGACTGCTGTAGCAATTAATGCAGAGGTATTCAAGAGCTGCCAGCATCAAAGAGCTGTAACACACACCTCCCACACGTCCTCCTCTCAAAACACAAATCTTTCATACACTAATAATACACTAAAGCTCAACTATGCTGTGCTGAGCGGTGCGAGAGAGATCAGAGCATTGACAGACATTCCTTACGGCTGATGTCAACGGTATCACGAATGCGCTCGATATGGTGCAAACCAAAATATGAACTCTCTGAACAACGTGAGACCCGAGATGTTTGGGGCGAAAACAGGGTGGTCTCTCCCTCAGTCTCCCGAGACGAAAACAGAACTCCTGACAGAGACATTCCTCAACGCTGGACCGAGGAGAACCCTCTCAAGGTGCGAGTCCTGACCTAACATGCCTCCTTGGCCCGATGGACTCCCTGAACTGGTCGACTGACCGACTGACCAAGGAGGAAGCGACATTCCTAGCATTTCATGCCCACAGACGGCAAGGTCTTTCTGGGCTGCTGTGGACGGATGTCTGGATGTCCGCCTTCCACCGCCTTGAGCTCCATGAGGCTGGTTCCCAGGGCAGGCTGGACGTGGGAGAGTGAGCAGGGGAACAATCGTGGGTCTGTGCTGCGACGAGGCGACTCTGCTCCTCAGGAATGGGCCCTTCTCAGCTTTGTTCCCTTCCACATGAAGCTTGCCCGGATGTGGACTCACAACACCGTGAGCTTTTCCATGGAGGTCTGGTCTGTACAGAGACTCTGGTGTTGTTTCACCGTAAGCCTGGAGGTTTCCCTAGCCAGGGAGAACATCTGGCTGCAGATGAATGCCGTTTTCCTGGTTAGGGGAATCTGAAGAACAAGCGGGAGCGTCCTGTAGACAAACATGACACCGTGCGTTTACTTTTGACATTTGATTCATTCAGCAGATGCTTTTCTGAAACAGGTCAAGGATCAGAAGTGCAGAAGTGGTTCGACAATATTTCAGTGGTGAGAGTCCAAGGAATGGTCTGTATTTACCAGCCATGTCGCAAAGCAGCCACAACTCAGCTACCAGGCAGGGAGGACCAAAAAAACGACAGTACAACATGTCAGTTTAAATAACAATGACATTGACATCTCAAGCCGCATACATGTTGCTATTTACATTTAGTCATTTATCAGACGCTCTTATCCAGAGCGACTTACAGTAAGTACAGGGACATTCCCCCCGAGGCAAGTAGGGTGAAGTGCCTTGCCCAAGGACACAACGTCATTTAACACAGCCAGGAATCGAACCGGCAACCTTCTGATTAACCGCCCAATTCCCTAACCGCTCAGCCATCCGACCCCCCTATTCTTCCTTACATGGTATGGATAAACTCAAGGTCTTCGACAGATCACCCGAACGACAGGTCCTTATCTCGGTGTGTCAGGTCCGTGCTGAGTCATCGTGTCAGGGTGGTGTCAGAGGTCAGTAGCACCTGGTGTCACGGGTACGGCGTGCTGAGTCATCGTGTCAGGGAGGTGTCAGAGGTCAGTAGCACCTGGTGTCACGGGTACGGCGTGCTGAGTCATCGTGTCAGGGAGGTGTCAGAGGTCAGTAGCACCTGGTGTCACGGGTACGGCGTGCTGAGTCATCGTGTCAGGGAGGTGTCAGAGGTCAGTAGCACCTGGTGTCACGGGTACGGCGTGCTGAGTCATCGTGTCAGGGTGGTGTCAGAGCTCAGGAGCACCTGGTGTCACGGGTACGGCGTGCTGAGTCATCGTGTCAGGGAGGTGTCAGAGGTCAGTAGCACCTGGTGTCACGGGTACGGCGTGCTGAGTCATCGTGTCAGGGAGGTGTCAGAGGTCAGTAGCACCTGGTGTCACGGGACGTCCGTGCTGAGTCATCGTGTCAGGGAGGTGTCAGAGGTCAGTAGCACCTGGTGTCACGGGTACGGCGTGCTGAGTCATCGTGTCAGGGAGGTGTCAGAGGTCAGTAGCACCTGGTGTCACGGGTACGGCGTGCTGAGTCATCGTGTCAGGGAGGTGTCAGAGGTCAGTAGCACCTGGTGTCACGGGTACGGCGTGCTGAGTCATCGTGTCAGGGAGGTGTCAGAGCTCAGGAGCACCTGGTGTAGCTACGCTGAGTCCTGTGTTTACACCTCCGCCCTGTCATTGTGGAGAGAAAGTTGTTTTCTCTAGAAACCTCTCAAAATACAGTAGAACAGCTGCATAAACAGGAAGGGCAATTTGCGTGCATGCGAAGCCAAACGCAAACTCGGGAATGTTTCCTCTCAAACATTTGTGCCCCTTCAGATATTGTTCGTGGCAGTTGAGCGGATCTCTGTTTTGGTGAGTTCCCCCTCCCCCTCCCTCACCTATGGAGTTGACCCCTTCAAAGACCAGGGCTGACAATAGCAACATGACCCACTCTCTTTAACACCGGGCCTGGTGCTTGGAGAGATAAGAGCCGTCATGTTGAAGCAGGGTCAGGCCCGACACTCCTGTTCTCTCTGTGTAAACACAACAGCCCTTGGCTTTCATCAGACAGGCCATTGACACACCACAAAGGGATTTCTTTTTCAGTTGTCACCATGTGTTTGGCCTCTCTTCCCGCACACAAGACTCATCTTTCAGCCAGCCGTGACTGTAGTCTGGACGGGTCACTTCCTGATCCGTGGAGAGCCGGGGGTCAAAGGGTCGAGAGGGTTAAAGAGGAGCCGACTGACCCACATAAACACAGCCTCCACTCATTCATATATCATCTCTCTCTCTCTCTCTCTCTCTCTCTCTCTCTCTCTCTCTCTCTCTCTCTCTCTGTACTCCCTCATTGCTGAAGGCTGAGTCACAGAGGCTCACTGCAGAGCAGTCACCCCCCCCCACCCCAACACCCCCCACACCTTGTCTACTAACCGCCCCCGCGCTTATAATTCACACGCATATAGTCACAGTCTGTATCATCACATTAACACTACAATCACACCACACCTAAACACACACTCACGTGGAGGCACACACACACACATACACAAACAGACACACAGACACACACACAGTCACAGACACACACACAGTCACAGACACACACAAGTACACACTTCAAACGGCTGTCTGAGATGGAGAGAGGTCAACATAACTCTTTTTCCCAGAATGCAGTGGAAGTTTATATTGCCATTGGAAGGGAGAGAGGCATCTTGGGTGAGCTTGGATGAGCAATTATCCTTTTCAACAAACAAAATAGACACAAGACCTTTTTCTGGGAATGTTCCTCCACGAATACCACAGCCTGGGGCGTACAGCAACATTTGGACCGAACGTTCATCCTTCAGTCCGTCACGGACTAGAAATGTGCTATTTTAACAATAACTATTCTTACCTTAACTTCTTTTTATGGCTCTCCTTTCCCATTTTCATTTGGAAACAAGTGGTGTGTGTTGAAAAGGATTTTCTGGGTAGTTGTTATTAAATCAAGAGTGTACTGTCGGATATTGTGATTGAGAGTTAGTGTAGCCATGTCGTGTGGATGCTACATTTTGACATATGGAAAATGGATTACGTTTAGTTTA
>CAEFZP010000206.1:0-32500 GCA_903064625.1 Mallotus villosus | reverse complement strand
ATCCGAACTCCAGCCCATCTGTATCTGCCACCACCAGAGATGATACAGTACCGTCAGCAGCCAGAAAGGATTTCTCTGTTTGTGATCAAGGGGGATGGGAGGGGGGGTTAGACGTTCTTCTTCTCCCACAAGCACATGTGACCCTCCTAAACGCTGTCTTCCTCCCCTCTCTGACTGCTCTGTTTCATCTCCGTCCAAACTCACCAGTTCCTCACCCATTCTTCCGCTGTGGTTTTGTCTGTCAGCTGGAGTGCGAGTGTGCATGTCTGTGTGTGTAAGCGTGTGTGTGTGTGTGTGTCTGATGCAAGCTGTCCTTGGGGACACACAACGCGTCTTATGGTAAGCAGATGGGGGTGACAGGGAACATGAGCAGGGCCCCACCCCCAACCAGGACCATGTGATGGTGTGACACCCAAGGAAACGGTGATGTCACCCCACAGACCAGAAGAAGAAGTCACCTCCCTTGTTTACGTTGCGTACGTTTGGGACAAACAGATGCTCAACTGATCAGTTTGAGTCGTTCAGAGTAGAAAATCTCAACATAAGACTCAAACAAAAGAGAAAGTCAAACACACACACACACACACATCCACAGGTTTTTTTTATGGGACTGTACATAAATACCTGTGCCAGTGGTTAAGAGAGAGAGAAGCATGGAGCAGCAGCTGTGTGCCAGCTGTGATAAGCAGAGTTATTAGGAGGGCTGGAGAGTAGGGATATTTTAGTGGGCTACCTGGCCCCCATACACACACACACACACACACTTACACACACACATACACACACACACACACACACACACCACACACACACACACATCCCCTGCTACCTGGCCACGGCGCAGTCTCCATCTACACTGGCATGCTTGGAATCCCTTTGTACACAAGCACTTCATCTCATCTTCAGCCAATAAAATGGACCTATTCTATCTTTTCTCTCCCTCTTTCCATTTCTGGCTGAAACTTCCTTTCCTTCAATTCCCTTTCCTTCCTATCTCTCTTTCACCTTTTTCTTTTTTCCTATTTTGTCATTTCTCTACTCCTTCCTTCCTTCCTTCCTTCCTTCCTTCCTTCCTTCCTTCCTTCCTTCCTTCCTTCCTTCCTTCCTTCCTTCCTTCCTTCCTTCCTTCCTTCCTTCCTTCCTCCTTCCTTCCTTCCTTCCTTCCTTCCTTCCTTCCTTCCTTCCTTCCTTCCTTCCTTCCTTCCTTCCTTCCTTCCTTCCTTCCTTCCTTCCTTCCTTCCTTCCTTCCTTTCCTTCCTTCCTTCCTTCCTTCCTTCCTTCCTTCCTTCCTTCCTTCCTCCCTCCCTCCCTCCCTCCCTCCCTCCCTCCCTTCATGGCAGCATATCGATCACAGTAAGGCTCTCTGGTCTTGAGGACCTCTTCTGCGAGGCCCTGCTAGTCACAAGCAGAGCTCATGTTGGCCGGCGCTGTGCCTCTCTCTCCGGAGGGAGCAGCCAGTGAGCATCACAGAGCGCCTTGCCGCCCTCACAAGCCCACTGGCTGCCGTCGTCGTAGCAGCACGATCACCACCATCTGTAAGCTGAATACGCCTCGCTCAAATCTAAACACACACGAGCCCGGCCCACGGCCAATCAAGGTTCACGACGTGAGCCAATTTTCTCCGTAAAACAAGGGGCCCGACGTGAACTAAGGGCTACCAGCCTCTTTTGATTTATTATTCTGAGCGCGTTCTGGCCTTTGTGTACGCACGCGTACACACACACGGGCATGTACACACACACACACGGGCATGTACACACACACACACACACACACACACACACACGGGCATGTACACACACACACACACACGGGCATGTACACAAGCACACACACACACACGGGCATGTACACACACACACACACACACACACACACACACACACACGGGCATGTACACACACACACACACACACCGGGCATGTACACACAAGCACACACACACACACACAGGCATGTACACACAAGCACACACACACACACACAACCATGAATCGTGCTCCTGCGACTGCAGCTTCTCAGACACGATGTTAAACGAGGTCTCAAATGAATTGGTCAATTGATGGTAATTATGAGATCTATATTTCCCCCAGAGCAGAGCCCATCTGGCTCACATTAAACTATCCCGAGGCGTAGTTAAGGCCTCGCGAACACGGACTGACAGGCCTCCAGGAGCAAGATGGCCGCCCTCTCTCCACGTTCAGAAGGTTTGCCCGTGAGCCGGTCTGGACTGTAAGACAAAGAGGCTCTCTGTTGCCATTTCCAATACGGGGCGGTTCTCATACACCCCCAGAGTTTGAACGTTTCTGCGAGCCCTCCAGATGTTTGCCGAGACGCAGAACATTGGCACGTCCGTCACACGGTAATACTCGACCGTGGCCGCTAAGTCGCTTCGGAAATAGTTGTGTTATTGAAAGCTGGGGGAAGCTCGAGGGTTATTTTTGGCTTCACCCCATTCCCATGTCTCGGCCACAACAGAGATGGTGTGCGTGAGAGGGCAAATACTGTACTGTACATCAAAAGAACAATGAAATGGAACCTCAGCTGGACTAACAGTAGAGGCCGTCGTGAGTAAAGCAGTGTGGGTTTCACTGAGGAGAAACAATTCAATATTTACATGGAAATGGTCTACACAGAGCTCCCATTGTGTCCTGTTCTGTGTAGAATCCACTCATTGGAGTCGTACATGACACGGTTCTTTCCCCGCGTTCTCTGTACATTTACACTTAATCATTTAGCAGACGCTCTTATCCAGAGCGACTTACAATCAGTACAGGGACATTCCCCACAGGGATATTCCCCCCGAGGCAAGTAGGGTGAAGTGCCTTGCCCAAGGACACAACGTAATTTGGCACAGCCAGGAATCGAACCAGCAACCTTCTGATTACTAGCCTGATTCCCTAACCGCTCAGCCACCTGACTCCCGTCTCTAGACATGGTCCGGATGACGACATGAGTGACAGCATTGCGTCCAGTTCTACACGACCCCCACGCTCCTCTGTGGCTCAGCGCTGGCTCTGTCCCCAAGGGAAGCCACCAGGGTCGTTAATTGTGTCTTAATGAGTTTAATTGGTGTAGTGTTCGGGGTTAACGAGGCGAGTACCCAAACTGTTCTACACCACCAGACAGCGGGGGTGTGGGGGGCAAACTGTTCTACACCACCAGACAGACGGGGGGGGCGGGGTGGGGGGGGCAAACTGTTCTACACCACCAGACAGAGGGGGGGGGCGGGGTGGGGGGGGGCAAACTGTTCTACACCACCAGACAGAGGGGGGGGGCGGGGTGGGGGGGGCAAACTGTTCTACACCACCAGACAGAGAGGGGGGGCGGGGTGGGGGGGGCAAACTGTTCTACACCACCAGACAGAGGGGGGGGCGGGGTGGGGGGGGCAAACTGTTCTACAACACCACCAGACAGAGGGGGGGGGCGGGGTGGGGGGGGCAAACTGTTCTACACCACCAGACAGAGCGGGGGGGGGCGGGGGTGTGGGGGGGGCAAACTGTTCTACACCACCAGACAGAGGGGGGGGCGGGGGTGGGGGGGGCAAACTGTTCTACACCACCAGACAGAGAGGGGGGGCGGGGGTGGGGGGGGGGCAAACTGTTCTACACCACCAGGCAGAGGGGGGGGCGGGGTGGGGGGGGGCAAACTGTTCTACACCACCAGACAGAGAGGGGGGGGGGCGGGGTGGGGAGACGGAGAATCTCATTTACATTCTAACTTGTCTACTAAACACACTGTTATCTCACCAGCCGTGGGATCTGTGGACTGGTTGTTTAGTTTAACACTTTTTGTGGAAACCAATGTTACCAATAGTGGCCAATGGACGAGGTTCTACATAAGTGGTTTGCCATGTGTTGTCATGAATTTCTCAATATGTTTGCAGATAATGTCTGAGGTGATATAATCCAAAATATTTGGAACAAAGTCTTTTTACATCAAGTCTGACTTGATGCATGAGCCTCGAATCGGAGCACACCCTCCTTAAAGTGGACCTGACCGTAAAGTCTTCACTCTTACTCTGTCTACAGTCACCTCAGGCTAGATCCTGATCCTAGATCACCACCTCTCATCATTAGAACCCTCCCCAGAGGCCTCACCCAGCCTCACTCAGCCTCACTCAGCCTCACCCAGCCTCACCCAGCCTCACTCAGCCTCACCTGGTCCACACTCAGCCTCACTCAGCCTCACCCAGCCTCACCCAGCCTCACTCAGCCTCACCTGGTCCTCACTCAGCCTCACCCAGCCTCCTGGTCCACACTGCCCAGCCATCACTCAGCCATCACTCAGCCTCACTCAGCCTCACTCAGCCTCACTCAGCCTCACTCAGCCTCACCCAGCCTCCTGGTCCACACTGCCCAGCCTCACTCAGCCTCACTCAGCCTCACCCAGCCTCACCCAGCCTCACCCAGCCTCCTGGTCCACACTGCCCAGACATCACTCAGCACATCTCAACTTTACCCCCTCTTCAATTTGACTTTATTGCTAACTTGGAATGCCTGGTATGTCCAAAGGCACACCTTGCCATTCAGATGGTCACACACACACACACACACACACACACACACACACACACACACACACACACACAACACACACCACACTCACACACACACACACACACACACACACACACACACACACTCACTCACACACCACACACACACACACACACACACACACTCACACACACACACACACACACAGCTCGCCCTCAGGCTTCTTCTTTTACAGGAGATGGGACGTGGGCTCAGTCAGTTGGCATGGCGACCGGCAGACATGGTCAGATAGGGTTGTACCAAACAACCGTCACGGGCCCGACCACAAATGGGGCCCAGCTTGTCAAGTCAAGCAGGTGGCGTAGCCTGGAGGCTAAACTCTAATCTTAGATCTCATCTCTAGTCTCACAGCTTTGCCCTGCCTCACCCTCCCTGTCTCTCTCCCCTCTTGTCTCCTCACCCACATACCTCGCCCTTTTGTGCGAGGTTGGCACGTCGGAATCATGTTGCCCGTTTGAAATATCAGTCCTGATGAAAAGGCACATTCTTCCTCCTCCGCCCCCGAGGAAATACTTGAGGGAAGGAGAGTAAGGGGAGGGCGGAGGGGGGGTGCTACCTAGCTAGCCACGGGGTGAGAACCGGAAATCTCCACATTGAGGAACCCTGTGTCAGGATCTGTCACCCCCCACCCCCACTCCCACCCCCTCTCCTCCTATGGGAAGTCCGGCACCAACACTGCTATAATGGCCGAGCGCTGAAATGATGGATGCTGGTCTCCTCTGAACACCCTCAACCCTGAATCATCTCATGGTGGGACTAGTCCAGGGTCCACTTACACTTTAGCTGTCCCACGGGCGAGGTAAAGGCCACCAACATGTGGTCCACATTCCGCCTCGGCCACGGAAGTTTACTATCCTAATAACGGGGCCAGTCGGCCAAACGAATGAATCCAAGTCAAACAAACCCCGTCGGTCCTCCCCCGTGTTCTCAGAAAGGCTTGCTGTTCTTTGTTTGCTGTCTGGCAGAGTGTGCAGACCACAGACTTCACGCCAGCAGACAAACCTCCCAGGACACGATCCTCATTTCAACCTGCTCCCAGACAGACAGATAGAAACATCTGTAGGGTGTGTGTGTGTGTGTGTGTGTGTGTGTGTGTGTGTGTGTGAGGGTGTGTGTGTGTGTGTGTGTGTGTATGTGTCTGTGTGTGTGTGTGTGTGTGTGTGTGTGTGTGTGTGTGTGTGAGGGTGTGTGTGTGTGTGTGTGTGTGTGTGTGTGTGAGTGAGGGTTCATTTATAGTCACTTGGGCTGGTCTTAAAAGTCCAGAAAAGGTGGTTCGAAACTTTCTAATGGATGTGTCGAATGGACACATTAGCGTTAGCGTGAAACCCTGTGAGAAATGAGAAACGACAGCCGTGTGAAATTCTCCTGAGGTCTCTGGAGGCCACAACATGGTGACTGTGTTCCCTCCATACAACAAGCTGGAGTTAATCTCCTGGATCTTGTGTAAAATCGGAGCAGATTCCAAGCTGGAAGAAGATACCCCTATCAGCACTATCACCAGATCTGTGGAGGAACTATTGAATGAAACTGGTGAAAAGCAACCCAGTCAGTCGCTGGATTAGTGCGTGTGTTTTTTGTGTGCGCCGCGCGTGTACCTGCTCTTGCACATGCTCTCCATGCACCGAGTGTGTCTACAACAGACGAGTGTTGGAACCATGCGCACACACAGAGAGAGAGAGAGAGAGAGAGATGAGAGAGAGAGAGAGAGAGGTAGACAAAGATTGAGAGAGAGAGAGAGAGAGAGAGAGATAGAGAGAGAGAGATGAGATGTGTGTGTATGGGCGTACGTGACAGTCTCCAGTGTGTGTAGACGATGTCCTCACACACCCTCTGTGCTCAGGATTACAGTTAGCTACAGGGCCTCTTCTGTCTCCCTGCTGAATCTGAAAAGTGCCATTTCAGTGGAATAACCCCAGTCTGTCATTAGCTAGCATGGCACGAGCAGCATGCTGTTTAACCATTATAGAGAAGAGCTGGGGGCAATGCCAAGGAGCGGCCTGCACCACACAACTGGAGGAGAGATAGAGGCCTGCTTAATGTGTGTGTCTGTGTGTGTGTGTGCGTTTAAATGTCTGTGTCTTACGTGAAAGAGGAAAGAGTGGCTCTCCAGTATATTTGATGCTGGACTCCTGATGAAAAACCATTCATTTCCTCTCAAGCATTTTCATCCATTTTTCAAAAAAACACACACTGCCAGTTTGAGTGACAGCCCACCGGACGGACTCTCTGTGCTGAAAACTGTCACATGTTTCTCAGAGCTGCGGGCTGTGGCGCTGGTGTGGACCGGCGCTGGTGTGGAGCGACGCAGTCGTGACGTAAGCTGGCCCGGGGAGCGGGAACGAGCGGCATCTGAATTACAGGCTAGGCTGAGAGTGTGTGTATGTGAGTGTGTTGCAGGCTAGGCTGAGAGTGTGTGTGTGTGTTGCAGGCTAGACTGAGAGTATGTGTGTGTGTGTGTGTGTGTGTGTGTGTGTGTGTGTGTTGCAGGCTGAGCGTGTGTGTGTGTTGCAGGCTAGGCTGAGAGTGTGTGTGTGTGTGTGTGTGTGTTGCAGGGTGGGCTGAGGTGTGTGTGTTGTGTGTTGTGTGTGTGTGTGTGTGTGTGTGTGTGTTGTGTGTGTGTGTGTTGCAGGCTGGGCTGAGGGTGTGTGTTGCAGGCTGGGTTGAGGGTGTGTGTGTGTGTTACAGGATAGGGCTGAGGGTGTGTGTGTTACAGGATAGGGCTGAGGGTGTGTGTGTGTGTGTTACAGGATAGGGCTAGCTGCTGCACTGAAACCACCTCGTTAGATGGTGGTGACTGCATTTATCCCTCATTTCCTCCCCCTCACACGTCCACAGTGGGCCGCATCAGACCTGCTGATCAGCTCTACAGTAAACATGTCCAAATCCACTCGCTCCAAATCCACACCACAGGTATTGTGGGTAACGTAGTTTACTGTAGTGACCTCACAGAAACATCCAGGGGGTTATTGGGTCCAGGCTCTTGGCTCTTTCAATCAGTGTTCAATGTGCAGTACGAGAGTTTGTTTACGTTGACATGCCAGAAAATGTACCTCAATTCACGATTTGAACATTGTCTTGTTGACGGCACACGTCCAAGTATGCATTCTTGAAGCACAAGGAATGTTGTTTTTACTTTACCTTGAAAAACGACGTTGGAATTTCAACAAAAACAGCAGCTAACAGCTAAGAAAACTTTCCGTAAGATGGCTTTTCTCATAAATGTAATTTGAGTGGCCGTTCCATCCTAAACATCTACACCTCGATCATCCCGAGAGCCCGGGATGGGAGAGAGGAGAGACACGAGACAAGAGACAGAGACGGAGGAGGAAGGAAACGAGAGGGGAGAAGAAGTCCTCTCATCTGAGATTGTCTTGGCCAGCTGACTGGTGTACCATGGCAGAGAAGCGTGCAAGGGCTGGATTAATTATTGCAATATCTGCTGCAAAGCAGGACAAAATTGCCGCACACTTCATTTGACTTTATTGGCCATTCTCTCGAGGGGTGTATAACCCCGTTTATCATCGTCAAGGGAAATTTTTACACATTTACTGAATGTCTGTAGTCAGTGGTTTTACTCGGGGCGATGGTTTAACTCTGCCAAGATTTCACTGTTGCTGGGTGGAGAATTCCTCTGCTTTTTGTAAGTGTTTGAGTATGTGTGTGTGTGTGTGTGTGTGTGTGTGTGGGAGAACTAAGAAACGGGAAAAGAGAGTGAGAGAAATGAGAGATAGAAGAGAGAACTGAAAGAGACAGAAAGCTAGAGCGAGATAGAGCAGAGAGAGAGAGAGATAGAGAAAGAAGGTCGAGAGAGGTTTCTGTACACCTCATACCGCCATGTAGTGTGTGTCCTGTTCATGTAAGATTCTCCCCTTCCACTTCCACATGCAGTTTGCGTTGACACACTGCTAACGGCCCCACCAAGCACATCTGCATGCAGCTCACCTGCCAGGTCTCCACCAGGTCCTCCATGTGAGTCATGGATAGCGTGAAGACAGCATTGGGGGAGGCGGTGTGAAGGTCATCCATGCTGCGCTCAGACAAGACAGAAGTGTCGGCAGAGAAGTTCCTCCTCCCCTCGAGGCATGGCTGCATCTACAGAGGAGAGAGACCTCCCATCTGGTCACACTGATGATGAGATGACCTGGAGGGGACAGAGAGAGAGAGAGGAGGGGAGAGAGAAGAGTAGAGAGATAGACGAGAGAGAGAGAGAGAGAGATAGAGACTGTTAGAAAAACAAAAATTGGAGCTAGTAGCGGTAGACACATATTGAGAGAGAGAGAGAGAGAGAGAGAGAGATAGAGAGTAGACTAGAGATGAGAGAGAGACGGAGAGGTAGCCAAAGATTGAGAGAGAGAGAGAGAGAGAGAGAGATAGGGATGGAGGTAGACAAAGATTGAGAGAGAGACGGAGAGTAGAGATGAGGAGAGCTATAGAGAGAGAGAGAGGATAGAGAGAGAGTGTTTATAGACGAGCGTACGTATAGGTTAGACAAAGATTTAGATAGAGAGACGCGCGTCGCACTCATCGCGCGAGAGCTATAGACGCACCCTCCCTCCTCTCTGGCTCCCACACGTTGTCTCTCAGCCTGGAGGGTGACAGAGGGCGCCATAAATCTTTCCTAGATGTCCGCCCTGCCCACACAGGTCCTGTTCATGTGCCGCTCCTACCTCAACACACTCCAACCTCCCTCCCCATCCCCTCACTCCCCTCCCCCTCCCCCTAGCTCCCCCTCCCTCTCACCCCTCGCCTCTCCCCCTCCACCCTCCCCATCGCTCCCCTCCCCTCTCTCCCCCTCATTCACTCACCTCCCGCTCCACTTCTCCCCTCCTCCTCTTCAATCCCCTCCTCCTCCCTGCACCTCTCTCTTTCACTCGCCCGCCGCCCCTATCCCGCTCCCCCTCCACTCCACCGTCCCTTCACTCACAACGCCCCTCCTCCTCCCTCCCCTCCGCCCTCCCCACTGCTCCGGCTACGTCCCCCTCCCCCCTCCTGACCATCGCACCCCTCCCCCTTACTTCAGTCTAGAACCAGCCTCCCTTCCCTTCATGCTTCTGCTGCCCACCAGCAAGGAACAAAAAACACTTCGGGATGAGAAACAAAATCCTCCCGCCACACGCGCAGCCCTCCCGACGCAAAACTGCCCTTCCGACGAAACGTGTCGGACGAGAGAGAGACATGCTTGTTTTAAATGAACTGCTCCCCATCTGTCTGCAGGGGGGCTCTGGGAGAGGGACAATGTGCTCGGAAAGATCCGCTCGAGGAACACAGTGGTGGGGACGGTTTAGTGGAATGGTTAGGGGCTTTTCCTTCATGAAAGTGAGGGCCTGTTGAGTTCATGTGGGTGATTTTGTGTCCAGAGCAGCATGCATGGGCCTGTTTACGGTGGCCTTCCAGAGGGCGAAGTCTGAGTTAATGGAGAGAAGGAGAGTGGAGAGTGAGATATAGACTGAGATATCGTAAGATCTAGAGTAGATCGATGAGACTAGAGAGAGATATAGAGAGAGAGACTAGCGCTCGCTCGTCTACGTATCACTCTCTCGCGAGCTCTCAGCTCTCCTCTCTCGCTCTCTCTCTCTCTCGCTACTCTCTCTCTCAGCGCTCCCTCTCTTCTTCGTCCTCTCGCTCTGACCTTGCCTGCTGTCTCGCTGCCGTTACGTATCCACAGATTTATTGCTTCACCCTGTCACACACATTTATGTCATACAATAAGGCTCTATGCTGAATCTAGGTTACAACACACAAAGGAAATGCTAGCATACTTGTACACACACACACACATACACACACACACACACAGGGAAACACACACCTAGACACCCAGTCAACGAGCATGAAGCATACAGTCACTGTACAGAAACATACATCAGCATGTACTCCCTCTCACACACACACACACACACACACCAAGACAAGCATACCGGCACACACACACACTCACACACACACACCAAGACAAGCATACCGGCACACAGAACATGGAACCTAATCCCACCAGTGTGCTGTACACTTTCTCAGTTTGTCTCACGTGTTGGTGATAGAGAGCACCGAGGAGACAGGCTCCATTATTCTTCCTGTGGTCGGACTGTGTGACTGGGGATTTATCTTAGAAAACCTCCAGAGAGGGTTGGAGGGGATGAATGGGGGGAGGGGGGATTGGGGTGGGGGGCTGGTGGGGGGTCGCAATTTCGCTGAATTTGAAACATTTGAAGTATCCGAAGCCCTTGCCTCTGTTCGGTATTAGAGAAACAGTCCATTCATTTGGAGCTGTCAGGATGTATAATGGCTTTCAGATCCATGTCTGTCTACTTCTTCGAAACCGAGGTCACGCAAACACACCGGCCCTTGATCTCATTATGTAATTGACCTCCTCGTCCACCAAGGTAGATGTTCAGCTCTCCTCAGAACTGGCCCGTGTCACTTACCTCTCCAGAAGATGCCTATTTGCAGATGTGGAGTTTGAAAAAAAAAGGAGATACTGTTGCATGTGGGAATGGTTTCACTGACAAAGAAGCTTTTCTGAAATGGATTGTTCCTGTCTTGGTGGATGGACAGGACGTTACCCTGAGCGTTACACTGAGCGTTACCCTGAGCGTTACCCTGAGCGTTACCCTGACCCTGAGCGTTACCCTGAGCGTTACCCTGAGTTACCCGAGCGTTACCCTGAGCGTTACCCTGAGTTACCCTGAGCGTTACCCTGAGCGTTACCCTGAGTTACCCTGAGCGTTACCCTGAGCGTTACCCTGAGCGTTACCCTGAGCGTTACCCTGAGCGTTACCCTGAGCGTTACCCTGAGCGTTACCCTGAGCGTTACCCTGAGCGTTACCCTGAGTTACCCTGAGCGTTACCCTGAGCGTTACCTGAGCGTACCCTGAGCGTTACCCTGAGCGTTACCCTGAGCGTTACCCTGAGCGTTACCCTGAGTTACCCTGAGCGTTACCCTGAGTTACCCTGAGCGTTACCCTGAGCTATGGTACACGAACAGACTTGAATTCACATTTCTTTCTCTATCTAGATGTTTCTGAAGCCTTAAAACAAGTTTAAATGCATACACAGCACAGAGAGAAGCACAAACGGGAACTTCAGGAACTATTGACCTTCAGAAAGTGGGTAATTGACCAATGGTGATAATTTGCCATATACTGTAACATCCAACCATGGTTGTGTTGAGTTACATATATCACGTTAGCTCTTTTGTCTGTGGAAGTTTTAATCACAGTGCCACAGCGATTGAGCTCATATTACGTTTAGCTCAGTTAAATGGGTGTTTTTGTGAGCTGAAAATGGGACCAATTTGAAACAGACCCACTCATTTTCAGTCTGGTCCACTTGAGGTAATTGAATTTGACTCCAGCATTTTTCTACCATATTAGTTCCCTAGCCGCTACATCATGCCCTGTGCATTCCACCTGAGTTCGGAAATAATGTTGCCTCCTGCCTTCTGGTTTGGCAAATAAATATGGATTTAATTGCTCCTGAAATAAACACATGGAAACCACAAAAAAACATGCAAATATCATAGTACTCCTATCTCTCCCTATCTCCCTCCCTTGATCTCTCCCATCTCTGGATAAGAGCGTCTGCTAAATGACTAAATGTAAATGTATCTCTCAAGCATGCTGTTGCATTTGTTCGGCACATGCATGGCTCTATACATGCATGTGAAACATTTAGGCTGGGAACCAGATTAATGTATCCTTTAATTTGCTCTTGCAGATGCGTCCCCACCCCAGTCATGAATTGTATTGATTTCTTTGGTACATTTCGAGATAGTGTACGCCACCGGCCTAACACTCCTGAACAGGAAGTGGTGGGGCTGCACCTCTTAAACGTTGGTTGCAGTCTGCCATAAATTCAACAGAAGAAGAAAATGAACTGAAGTTGCAGAATCCAGACTTCATAAATCAGCTCCCAACAAGCCTATTTCGGTGTGTCATCCTTCTCCAATCACTTTCCAATAATGGAGAACACAATTCTTTGAATAAGTGGCAACTCCAACAACACAAGGTACATATTATATACAGACACAGAACATTATTAGAGCCAGCTCTCTAGATATCCATCTAATGAATGGTTTCGCTGCCCTTGATAGATCTTGAGCCAATCGTGAGCCAAGTGAGTCCTCTCTCCAAGAGAAGAAGGCTGACACCTTCCCCTCAGGCCCTCAGGCCTTGTTTACTTCCTGGAGTACGTAGATCACTTGAGGAAGACGGATCGTGTGTGGGCGCTACTACAGCTGAAAAACCCAGACATTGTCATACATTCCTAGACACTATCGAGCTTGATGTTTAAGAAATCCAGTCACCACATCCAGTCCTTGATTTCAAGTAGGGAGAGGAAGTTTTGTAATCGTAGGCCAAGGATTCATCCAATATCTAGTTTAGTGGTCAAACCGTACCCAAATAAAAGGTAAAGAGTTTAGTCATTTTTGAGTTCCTCCATACAAAACTATTTTTATCAGAATTTTGGTCCATAACATCATCCTTCACTGGAAGGAGTCCATTACGGGGAGTTAACGGGGGTTTACACTTCACTTGAAAAGGAGTAATTAACAACCCACTGAGTGCATCGGCCCTTTTTATAGAGTTATGGCTAAGTGGGAACCCCTTTTACAGGAGTCAATGGTTCATCCCAAAAGCATTTGAGGAGGAACAACTGAAGGAGGCCAGTACGGCCAGACAACAGAGAGCTACTGACAATGACTAATGGAGGTTTCGCACGCAAAGCCTCTTTGCATCTCGAACATAGCATCCAGGTAGGTGTACTTCCCTGTGAGGTCTCTACAGATAGGCATCGTGTGTTTTAGCACCCATTCACATGTTATAATGGTAGGGGCGAACACTGGGAGTTTGGTGGAAAGTCCATGGGGCAAGAATGCAGGTGTGCTCTTGACCTTTCAACCCCTCGAAGCAAAAAGCTCCATAACTGGAAAATGTGTCAGCACGTGAGCTTTCTGAGTCACCTATGTTCCTATACAGTCCTCTGTGTGTGTGTGTGTGTGTGTGTGTGTGTGTGTGTGTGTGTGTGTGTGTGTGTGTGTGTGTGTGCGTGTGTGTGTGTGTGTGTGTGTGTGTGTGTGTGTGTGTGTGTGTGTGTGTGTGTGTGTGTGTGTGTCTGTGTGTGCGTGTGTGATTTTCCACCGACAGCTGGTAGTTGTCAGGCACCCAGTCCTGTGAGGCTGTTTCATGTGTACCCTACCCAGACGAGAGCTTGTTTAACTCATTAACACAACATTACAGCACATGAAAGTCCCACTTGTCATTGCATATGTATGTTTTCACGTCCACACATGTAAACATAGCTCCCTGACAGCCTGTAAAGAAGAGAGTCTATCCTGGCTGCCACACTAATGAATTCAACCCAGTCAAACAACCTGTATAGTGGAATGGCCCATTTTATTATAGGTGGAGTCGAATCCCCATAGGGGCTGATGATAGGGGTGGTGACTGACTCACATTCAAGACATGTGGACTGCAACACATTAAGCCTCCTGACCAGAAGGTGTGGTTAGCTATTACCTAGTTCAGTTAATGCAGTTAACCTGTCAGGCTACGTGACAATGTTTGAGCCAGTTGTCAGAGTTAAACGGCTAGCTACGGGGGTCTGGCTGGCCAGCTGCAAGGGGGTAAGAGCGGGGCTAGGGGAGGGCGGAGGAGAGGGGAGGGGGGGGGTAGCTGGCTACCACATAAAACCCCTATTCCATCAGTTACGCTAACCAGAGAAGGCCCAGGCGTGGATCAAAGAAAGCTGCAGGCAAGCCAACGCCCGAGCCAACGGTCAACGGGCCCACATCAAAGACCGAGAGGAGATGCTCATGTGGGCAGTTTGGGCACCGCCCACGCCAGAGAGGGTGACCAGGCCAGAGAGGGCGACCAGGCCAGAGAGGGTGACCAGGCCAGAGAGGGCGACCAGGCCAGGGCATCAAGGGTCAGCGAGAGGAGGGCTGAAGAACATCATGAGCTGGAGGGGGAGTGTGTGCTTGGTGGAAGTGGGCCGGGGGGTGGACGTACATGTGTCTGTGAAGTAGGGGGGTGGAGGTGGAGGGGGGTGGAGGTGGAGGGGGGGGTGGAGGTGGAGGTGGGTGGAGTGATTTACATGTGTGGGTTTCTGTGTGTGCATGTGGATGCCTGTGTGTGTGTGTGTGTGTGTGTGTGTGTGTGTGTGTGTGGTGTGTGTGTGTGTGTGTGTGTGTGTGTGTGTGTGACCTGGCATAAGATGAGAGGCCGCTGTTGTGAACATGAATCTACCTCCCATCTCTCTCTCTGTCAGTGTCTGACAGTCGACTGGCACTCCAAACTCTCATCAGGAGGGCCTTTGGCCAGATGGAATGTCTCTGTAAGTTGAAAACATTATCTTGCTGCATACATTTTCTATTTCACGTCAACATGAAAAGGCATTGAAATAATAGTAGTTTGCATTCCATTAGTTCAATTCCAAAGAATAAAGCAATACATCATGTGTTTTATTCAATCATGAAAGCTGTCAAAATTATTTATGGTACAAATATAATTTTGGCAGTGGCACTCTAGCTAACTTTGAGTTTTTATATATTCCAAAGGAAAAAGTAAATTAAGTAGATCAATTTCCCCACAACTGAATAATTTAATGAATGATTTGATTGCCGGTGTCTGTCCTGTTCCACCCTCCTTGCGCGTGCGATAGTTATATTATGTATAACAAGTAAAAACAACTTTTAACACATAATTCTGATAAACATTCACATTGAGTATCCTGAAAGTACTCCATGTGACATTGAACACTATTCATATTCAAGCCATTGTGAAACTGGATATATTCTGACACAACAACATCTATTTACAACAGCAACACGTGTACGATTGGATGCACTGTATTTCCTCAATTATAATAACTACAGTAATGATATTTATAGTAGAATTACATCTGCTCTGTTATTTCCTTGACTCTAGTCCCTGTACTGCATCGTATTCGAATGACCTCAGTTAAACAGAGCCACGGTGGGCACGGTAACTGCGTGTGCTTGCGTGCGATAGGTTGATCCGGCTGAAACGTGAGGCGGCTGTAGCCTCTGGACCGCATGGGGAGTGAGGTGTTGTGAGGTGCCGTGTTTTGATGGAGAGACGGGCTCCTAATGCATTCCAGACTGTGGGCTGCACACCACTCTCTCCTGCTACCTATAGCCATCAAGCCTCTCCCCTTTCCCTACAACAATAAACCTACTGCCACTCAGGAAGAGCTCATTTCGGACGGAAAACACAACCCCTTTCTCTCTCTCTCCCGCCGTTTCCTGAGGCCCAGGGAGATGGAGGGAAGCCCACCCGGGAGCGGAGGCACGACGGTGGACCCCTGACGTCAACCTTCCCCCTGGAACTAACCCCCCAGACCCAGACCCTGGAACTAACCCCTCAGACCCAGACCCTGGAACTAACCCCTCAGACCCAGACCCTGGAACTAACCCCTCAGACCCAGACCCTGGAACTAACCCCTCAGACCTCACCCTGGAACTAACCCCTCAGACCCAGACCCTGGAACTAACCCCTCAGACCCAGACCCTGGAACTAACCCCTCAGACCTCACCCTGGAACTAACCCCTCAGACCCAGACCCTGGAACTAACCCCTCAGACCCAGACCCTGGAACTAACCCCTCAGACCCAGACCTCACCCTGGAACTAACCCCTCAGACCCAGACCCTGGAACTAACCCCTCAGACCCAGACCTCACCCTGGAACTAACTCCTCAGACCCAAACCCTGGAACTAACCCCTCAGACCCAGACCCTGGAACTAACCCCTCAGACCCAGACCTCACTCTGGAACTAACCCCTCAGACCCAGACCCTGGAACTAACTCCTCAGACCTCACCCTGGAACTAACCCCTCAGACCCAGACCCTGGAACTAACCCCTCAGACCCAGACCTCACCCTGGAACTAACCCCTCAGACCCAGACCCTGGAACTAACCCCTCAGACCCAGACCTCACCCTGGAACTAACCCCCCAGACCTCACCCTGGAACTAACCCCCCAGACCCAGACCTCACCCTGGAACTAACCCCTCAGACCCAGACCCTGGAACTAACCCCTCAGACCCAGACCCTGGAACTAACCCCACAGACCCAGACCCTGGAACTAACCCCTCAGACCTCACCCTGGAACTAACCCCCCAGACCCTGACCTCACCCTGGAACTAACCCCTCAGACCCAGACCCTGGAACTAACCCCACAGACCCAGACCCTGGAACTAACCCCTCAGACCTCACCCTGGAACTAACCCCCCAGACCCTGACCTCACCCTGGAACTAACCCCTCAGACCCAGACCTCACTCTGGAACTAACCCCTCAGACCCAGACCCTGGAACTAACCCCTCAGACCCAGACCCTGGAACTAACCCCTCAGACCCAGACCCTGGAACTAACCCCTCAGACCCAGACCTCACCCTGGAACTAACCCCACAGACCCAGACCCTGGAACTAACCCCTCAGACCTCACCCTGGAACTAACCCCCCAGACCCTGGAACTAACCCCTCAGACCCAGACCTCACTCTGGAACTAACCCCTCAGACCCAGACCCTGGAACTAACCCCTCAGACCCAGACCCTGGAACTAACCCCTCAGACCCAGACCCTGGAACTAACCCCTCAGACCCAGACCTCACCCTGGAACTAACCCCTCAGACCCAGACCCTGGAACTAACCCCCCAGACCCAGACCTCACCCTGGAACTAACCCCTCAGACCCAGACCCTGGAACTAACCCCTCAGACCCAGACCTAGCACCCTACAGCCAAGACTGGAACGCTGGACTCAAGGCTCCAGAAACGAAAACCACGGGCCCCGACCTCATCCCAGAATGTACCGCAACATCTCCACACGCCCTGCCCTGCTCATGTACACCCTTGACAACACGCACTTCCCCCCACAACCACCGGCCAATCACAGCACACGTCAACCCCGTGGATAAACAACACAGAGTTCTTCCAGAGGTGAAACCCTGAAAAACGAACCCCGGACAACGATCTCTCGGCAGACTAGTATACACTGGTGACTCGGTATAACACACACCTTCACCTTTAACCTTCCGCTCCTCAACACACACCTTCACCTTTAACCTTCTGCTCCTACATGTCTCAAGCTTACCTAACCCAATCCTTTTCAGATAGTCTTCTGTGTTATGCTGAGGCCATAGACACAGTGACCCTTGACTCTTCCTTGACTCTGGATTCTCATCCTTCTCACGCCTCCCTTTTTTTCTCAGGTCCCTCGGTTGCGTAACAGAGAGGGTGTTTGTATTTCCCAGGCGGGTGAAGCCCATATGGTAGTCATGTACTGTGCCGCAGGTATGTTTGTGAACGGGGTCCTGAGGGACCGAGTCTCTCTCGCCCCTCTCTCGCCCCTCTCGCCTGTCCTCCACACTACATTAGGGAGTGCCAATCAGGTACGGGCCTAAAACAACCAAGATGGCGTTTGCAAAAACACGTCTTGTCACTTGCCTCAACACCCGTGGGTAGAGCGTGGGGATAAATGTGAAACTCAACGAGCATGGGGGACGTTGATCGTTCATTCGGCCTTCAAAACGCGAAAGAATAATATTAAGCATGTAACGTTTGGGTTGTTGTGTCGTCTACACATCCCGATTCCCACAGTTGTGGGATGTACAGGAAGGTTTTCATTTGGGATGTTCTGACGTGACGCAGCAGCTTTTGGTCCTTGTTTTGCTCTCTTTTTCTCTCTCCTCGTCGTTCTCTCTCACTTTTGTTCTACGTGTAACCGGTGTGAATCGGTGAAACTCACTCCTCAGGTATGTAACAGGCCACCCGCGTCATTGAATAGCTAGCTTTTCTTTGGCGTAGTTGGTAGTGGTCGCGCTTGGCAAGTCAGAGGTTGTGCGTTCGAGCCCAGCGAGTGGCTAACGGCGCCTTGTCGGACGGAGTGTGGTTACGTTCGTTGCATACCGGCTACATACGCATGGTCGTTGTTGTTTCACTCCACTTCTCTTTGGGTCCTTTCCCTTCTCTCTTCCCCCCTTTGTTCAGGCTTGTTGGGGGCATTGGGTTCAGACACAGTTGAAGGGGTAACAGGAGCGGGTGGAAGGGGGTGGGGGGGTGTTAATCGAAGCAGGCCCATGTTCGGTGCTTCAAGGTGCCGCTGGAGTGATCAGATTGACGTCTCACACGTTTGAGATGGTCACACTTGCTTGACTTCCTTAAATAGGAATGTATGCATGTATATGTTTGAACTCAGCTCCCCAGCTCTGATCCTTGACTGGACTGGACTACATGTAGACTTGACTGGATTTCATCATCCTGCAGCCTTAACCATACTGTGCTAGACTCAGAGGACCACATGTGACTGGGTAAGACAGGCCAAGTTGAGTCAGTCCTTGCAGACCATGCTGAACGAGGCTGTAGTCGACTTGGCGAGACAAAGCTCACATGCCTGCTGAATAATGATCCTCCTGGGCCTGTCTTCCAGTGTCTAAGAACCACATTTACCCACTCTCCCCGAAAGCCGAAAAAAAGAACGGTTTATTGACCTACTTTTGAGGTGGTGCATGTATGATATATGGAGAGGCCTTTTCTGGCGACGGAGCCAGGGCGAGCGAGGGCTGGGAGCTGCATACCTCTGTGTGTGTACACAGAACAGCCTTTCACCTCCTGGTCGACACAGAGAGAAACCAACAGGAATACAAGCATACGGGAACAACGATGGATGTGTGTGTGTATTTGTGTGTGTGTGTACACATGAACATAGTGTGCTTGTGTGTGTGTGTGAGTAAAAGGGTTTGATGGTATGTCTGTGGTGTGTGTGTGCGTGTGTGTGTGTGTGTGTGTGTGTGTGTGTGTGTGTGTGTGTGTGTGTGTGTGTGAGAGAGGGGTGGGCGAGAAGGTATTGAATGTATGTCTGGGTGTGTGTGTGCTTTGAATGAGCTGCTGAATAGAGATATTCTTTCTCTCTTGCTTTTGGGGAATAGAAAGTCTCTGCTCATGGTGGATAAGTGTCAAATCTGCACCGTGTTTAATGTACAAGTCTGGCAAGTCTGACAGAGAGAGAGAGAGTGAGGGAGAGAGAGAGAGAGAGAGAGAGAGAGAGAGATAGAGAGTGAGAGAGATAGAGAGTGAGAGAGAGAGAGAGAGTGAGGGGGAGAGAGACCGACAGACATTTTGCTTTGCTTCCCTTCTGTCAGATTAGTCTTTTTGAAGAGAAGGGAATGTCATGACAGTGAGTCCTCCACCACAGAAGAAGAAAGAACTTCCAGAAGCAGCCGTGTTGCTGTGACACATGAGTGCCGTATGACAGTTGGGAAAAGTCAGTTTGTCAAAAGCTTGACCTCTCACCTTCATCACCTCTGTGTTATAAATGGCGGCAGACCAGTACTCATGATTAACAGTCTGTGTTCTTGTCAACATGAGACAGGAGAGCATTGTATGTGTTAACAGTACATGAACTGACTTGTGTGAACTGAAATGGGCTCTAGGCGATAGACTAGACAAATGCAAGCAGGATATTGTATGACAAAGGGCTCTATCCAATCAAAAGACATGTCAGAAGGGTCGGGGTTACCGGGGTTACCGCTAGATAGAATTACACCATAAAAGTTGATCTTGATTCACACACTTTAAGACACTTTGGGACATGTACAAACCATTAGGGTAGTACTTTGTTGACACAAGATGATCACTTCTACAAACGTGTGTAATAATATATATATATATATATATATTATACGTAAACTACATAGGGTACCATTTCTGGGGAAATTGTGAGGTGTTCTTGCGTCGGTTGCAGATGGGTCCGTTTTTTTAACTGAAATTTTACAACTGTTATTTCTGTATATATTATATAAAAATGCATACTTAATATTTATGAAGATTGCATAGATTTAAAACCATACATTTGTTGCTGCTCATTTACAATTCAAAATACTGAAAGTGACGTGTAGAATGAAACTGTCTTCTCATCTCAGGGAATCGGCTATTAGCAGCCTGATATAGTTGAAAAGTTGCATCAAAACGAAGAAATTGGGCAATACTGTGTAAAAATGGTCCTAACCTCTATGACTTAAAACGTCCCTTAAGTTTTTCCCTTCTAGTGATATTTTCAAGCATTTAGCCTACTCATCTTGCGTTCATTCATTAATAAAGAACCCCCTTTGAAACACGCTTATTCTAACAACGTTACAGGCAGAATCTCAGATGGAATCGCGATTTAAACAGTACCATCTGTAAACTAAAAATATGCTTCCAAAAACGTAAATAAGCTTGAAATTCATTTTTGGACACCACAGCTCTGAATAAGAGTGTCTGCTAAATGACTAAATGTAAATGTATTAGACAATACTTATATCTATCCTTTGTGATTCCACTTCTTTTCAGCGGTACAAGTGATACGAGCAGGTACAGCCTCACTCTCTTCGTGGTCTAAGGTACAGCCTCACTCTCTCCGTGGTCTAAGGTACAGCCTCACTCTCTCCGTGGTCTAAGGTACAGCCTCACTCTCTCCGTGGTCTAAGGTACAGCCTCACTCTCTCTGTGGTCTAAGGTACAGCCTCACTCTGTCCGTGGTCTAAGGTACAGCCTCCCTCTGTCCGTGGTCTAAGACTGAGTCGTCTCTTCCAGCTCCCCGCCTGCTGCCCAAAGCACTCACCTTGACGTCTCCACAAAACTCTCAGTCTCTTATCTATGACATCACCACTGTGCCTTGGATCTCCATTGTTCTGCGGCTGGTTCTATTTTAGGCTCTTGTCTGTCTGGATGCATCCTTTTTACAGGCCGGTGTTTGACCCAGAGGTCGGTTGTGTCATGTAAAGAGAGAGCCGTGTGTAATGTTACACCCTACGAACATTTGTTAACATGTGATCGCTCATCCTGCAAGGCCGGTCCCACTCTACACTCCAAACGAGAAGTGATGATGGGTATAAGCCATTTGAAAACACACACACAGTCAGACACACACACACACAGTCAGACACACACACACACACACACACAGTCAGACACACACACACACACACACACACACACACAGTCAGACACACACACACACAGTCAGACACACACACACACACAGTCAGACACACACACACAGTCAGACACACCACACACACACACTCAGACACACACACACACACACACTCAGACACACACACAGTCAGACACAGAGATGCAAAGTGAGGCATTCTTTCTCTCACACACACACACACAGTCAGACACACACACACACACACTCAGACACACACACACACACACTCAGCCACAGAGATGCAAAGTGAGACTTTCAGTCTCACGCACACATACAAATGCAAATAACACACACGGAAGATGACATCAGCGTGTCCCAGCATGTCCTCCACTCTGTGTGGTATCTCTCTCCCTCCAGACTGACACGAGAGTTCTCATACTGCTAAAACACATTCTTACCGTCTGATTCACGAGTGGGGAAACCATTACAGGATACTGCAGGGCCCAGTCCTCTGAACGCAGTACAGACAGGACTGACACAGCCCCACACCTTCAATCAGCTGGAGGTGAGCAGGGCCAGTCCTCTGAACGCAGTACAGACGGGACTGACACAGCCCCACACCTTCAATCAGCTGGAGGTGAGCAGGGCCTAGTCCTCTGAACGCAGTACAGACGGGACTGACACAGCCCCACACCTTCAATCAGCTGGAGGTGAGCAGGACCCAGTCCTCTGAACGCAGTACAGACAGGACTGACACAGCCCCACACCTTCAATCAGCTGGAGGTGAGCAGGACCAGTCCTCTGAACGCAGTACAGACAGGACTGACACAGCCCCACACCTTCACTCAGCTGGAGGTGAGCAGGACCAGTCCTCTGAACGCAGTACAGACAGGACTGACACAGCCCCACACCTTCACTCAGCTGGAGGTGAGCAGGACCAGTCCTCTGAACGCAGTACAGACAGGACTGACACAGTCCCACACCTTCAATCAGCTGGAGGTGAGCAGGACCAGTCCTCTGAACGCAGTACAGACAGGACTGACACAGCCCCACACCTTCAATCAGCTGGAGGTGAGCAGGGCCTAGTCCTCTGAACGCAGTACAGACAGGACTGACACAGCCCCACACCTTCAATCAGCTGGAGGTGAGCAGGACCAGTCCTCTGAACGCAGTACAGACAGGACTGACACAGCCCCACACCTTCAATCAGCTGGAGGTGAGCAGGGCCCAGACAGCTGTGAGTGTGTGTTGCCAGCCAGGTGTAGACCCAGAGGCCAGGTAACCAGGGTAATCACTGGGCACGCACCTTTACACACGCACACTGGGAGAGTAATAACAGGGTAACCGTGTTGGAGAGGACAAAGGTACACGCAAGCTCTCATACACAGACACTTGACAACACTTACATGTATTCCAAAAATAGTATGCACACACACTCAAATGCAGCTGTGGACCACAGGTTACCCCCTGACTCCTGATCAGTCCATGTGTAACAGACACAGTGTGTCTGATCAGTCCAGTCTATGTGTAACAGACACAGTGTGTCTGATCAGTCCAGTCTATGTGTAACAGACACAGTGTGTCTGATCAGTCCAGTCTCTGTGTAACAGACACAGTGTGTCTGATCAGTCCAGTCTCTGTGTAACAGACACAGTGTGTCTGATCAGTCCAGTCCATGTGTAACAGACACAGTGTGTCTGATCAGTCCAGTCTATGTGTAACAGACACAGTGTGTCTGATCAGTCCAGTCTATGTGTAACAGACACAGTGTGTCTGATCAGTCCAGTCTATGTGTAACAGACACAGAGTGTCTGATCAGTCCAGTCTATGTGTAACAGACACAGTGTGTCTGATCAGTCCAGTCCATGTGTAACAGACACAGTGTGTCTGATCAGTCCAGTCTATGTGTAACAGACACAGTGTGTCTGATCAGTCCATGTGTAACAGACACAGTGTGTCTGTTCAGTCCAGTCTATGTGTAACAGACACAGTGTGTCTGATCAGTCCAGTCTATGTGTAACAGACACAGTGTGTCTGATCAGTCTAGTCTCTGTGTAACAGACACAGTGTGTCTGATCAGTCCAGTCTATGTGTAACAGACACAGTGTGTCTGATCAGTCCAGTCTATGTGTAACAGACACAGTGTGTCTGATCAGTCCATGTGGACCTGGAGGCTCAGGGACCAAACTCAGCTCAGCTGCTTGGCCTGATGTCTAGGGCCTTGGCTCTGAGCTACAAAGCTAACAGTACCACAAGGTGTGATATTTTTCACCTCTCTGATCAAATTCGGGACATGACATTTACATGTATTCATTTAGCAGACGCTTTTATCCAAAGCGACTTCCAAGAGAGAGCTTTACGAAAAGTGCATAGGTCAATGATCATAAACAACGAGATAGCCACAAAAACATTGCAGGAAGCCAAAACATGAGCATACACTGTGATAAGCAACCAAGTGCCAGTGGGAAGAAACATAAGAGCAAGTAGTTCTACCAGTTACAATTAAACAACATGAACCTCAAAAGTGCAAGAGTGTACCTGTAGGAAAGTAAGCAACAATAATATAATCTAGCAAGAACAAGTAGTTAAACTCAGTTACAACTACGGTAACCAACAAGTTACAACTAATCAACAAGTGCAACAAGACCCTCAGTAAGTGTTGTTGTGTTCCTGGAAGAAATAAACATCGGATCCAATAAATATTTTTTATGTACCGTTGTGCTCCCGGACGAGCTTCTTTCATTTTGGAGGAACAATGTGAACGGTCTGTCATTACATAAACCACTAATGTTTTTCTTACCCAACCAATCTCCCTTACAAGCAATGTACAAACACACACACACACACCTCCCCTACACACACACCTCTGTCACACACACACCTTCCCTCTTCACTCTACCAGCTCCCCTTCACAGAGGTAACTTAAACAGCAGCTGTGCGGTTACATAAACAGCTCCCAAACTGTCTGTTAACATCTCAAGACTTCAGGTCAAAGGTCGAATCAAGACAAAACTAACACTCTTATCTCAAGCCACAACCAACAAATCAAATGAACCGAAACTTGTACAAAAACTATCAACAGCCCATTTTCATGGTACTGGTTTGCTCCATCGCATTGAAGCTGCATTTTCACATTAGCGGTCACGGTGTTGTGTGTGTCACAATCTTTATACAGAATATCTTCTTCCATTCCAGGAGAAGATCGATGCAGGAGATATGCTTAGACTGGTCTACAAAAGTAGACCTGCAGGTGACCACAGTCCTTCTGACAGCCAGCTGTGTGCTGTCTCTCTCGAGCCACGGCTAATCCGCTAAAGGCTAGCTTCTCTGTCACAGAGCCCTGGACGTCGGGAGGGGAGGCGGCCGGGGCCTGTCTCGCTCGCTGGGGAGCGGCGTGGTAGCGGTGCTCGGACACGGTGAGACGAAGGCCCTCCGAGGGGTTGGATCTGATTCCCAGCTGGACCACTGCTGAGCCTTGACAGCCCCTTTAATCAGTCGGCACATCTGAGACGTGTTCGAGACGAGGATTTGATTGAGACCCAGACGAAACCCAGCCCAAGGAGGGGGAGCGTAGGCTGTCTGGGTGAGACTGTGGTCGGTCCAAGAGGAGATGGGGTTAAAAATAGCGTGCGGTGACGCTGGTCTCCAGTAATGACATCCAGGTTACATTAGCCAACCTGATATAGGTGGCTCGCTGCCCGAACCCGAGCCTTTACCTGGGGGGCCAGAAGAGGGGTGACGACCGGGCCGCCCATGCAGAACAGGCCGTGGGAGGGGAACAGACATGACATGAAGATCACTTATGTAACCGTAAATTAACCGTAGATAATTGCACCCAGTCCTTGGATGAAGGACAAGCTGAAAATTGAGCTACTTTCTCGTATGTGGGCATACCATGTTGAGTTCATTGGCACGTGGATGCATGCCCACCACGCCTGCAGTAGAGTAGACGTGCCTCCGTGGGTAATGCCCCTGACGAACCCTATACTCTGTCTGGCACCTGCACCCTCTGTCTCTCTGGCATCAGACAAGCCCTCGGCTCACTCAGCACCCCTCAGGGCAGAGACAGCAGGTATGCCAGACTTGCATCTTTGATGTTACGTAACCCTCCTAATCGGGCTCTGTCTCTAGCAGGGCATGCGAGGGGATAGCTTGTGGGCGAGGCTGAGGGGGAAAGGAGAGGAGAGGAGGAGAGGAGGAGAGGGGAAGGGAGTGGAGGGGAAGGGGGCAGGGGAGGGGAGAGAAAAGGGGAAGTGGGGGTAAGGAGAGAGGAAAGGGTGGGGGAGGATGAGGAGAGGAGTGGGCGGGAGGGAGGGAGGAGAGCAAGGGGGGGGGGTGAGTCGCAGAGAAGACAGGAGAGGAGAAGAAATGACCAGATTGAAGAGGAGAGGAGGTTAGAAGAGGGATGTGGGAAGGACAGTAGTGGCTTGGCAGTGCGCAGACTTGGGTTCAGTGTGGCTGTGTTCACGAGCTCCCTATAGTGGAGGCTGCAGTGGATGTTTTTATGGAGTGAGAGTGAGAGACAGAGAGGGATCATTATATGCCCTTAGAATAGCATAATTAGAGAGTGTGGGAGTGTGTGTGTGTGTGTGTGTGTGTGCAGGAGTGTTGTCCTGTGCTCATTGGAGAGGCCCAGGTACATTCACACAAGTCTGTTTATCACCAGTGCATCACATAACATGAATGACCTAGGGTTAGGGTTAGGAGGGTTTAGGATTGGGAGTTTCTTCATAGTTGAGATTGCAGTTGGTGGTCACACGGTTTGGATGCTTTGCATTCACATTTCTTCGAGTAAATGAGCGCTTAAGTTATTTTAAATGATGGGTTTCTTTTATATCTTTTCTTTATTGGATCATGGGCCAACACTTCAACGTTACATTAACTAGCATGGTACGGCATAGCATAGTAACAACATCGCAGTTACAGAGGAACTGCGATTAAGTTGCAATTTGACACTAGTTGTATAATAAGTGTTAGCGGTATAGGTTATTACGAAAGAGTAAGAAGGCCTAGTATGGGGGAGGGGGTGTAATTGGATGTTGTAAAGGTACAGGGTTGTGAAAAAAACAAAACAGGATCAATGTTAACATTCACTGAGCACTGTTAAGCCTAACCTCTCCCACACCAAGTTTCACTTGTGTAATAAAGTACTAAACTATAATGAACTACATGGAAGTTCCTCTTATTTTAGATTTTTCTGTTGAATTTATGTTATGAATTTATTAAGTTCCTGTTGATCAACCCCCTTTTTTCTCAAAAACACCAAACAGTTGAGACATGAGATTCAACCACATGTGAAAGCAACTATTTGTTGTACCCAAGACAACAGTAACTTGATTTGGACCAAATGGCCAGTTACTGCCCATCGCTTGATTTGATTTGACGTCGAAGAGGTCAAAGAGGGGGACATCCGTCTCAACATCATGATAACATAAACACCCTATTAGATTTCACTTCATGCACTACATGTACCCAAAGTTGGCCACCGATCTCTGGGCCCTCCGATCTGCTCGACATTAGAGAGCTCTGTTAAAGTGTGCGTGCAACCAGAGGAAACATCTCATCAACAAGTCTGGAAAGAAATCAGTCAGGCGCTGATTGAAATTAGTTCATTAACTCGACATCAAAGTGATTGAATGGCTCAATCACTGCGATCTCAACAGAAGGAAAGAGATGTGATAGCGATACTCCACACATCAAGGCAAGATTCAGGAAATGAGAGATGAAAAGAACAAACATTTAATGGCTGAATTGATTAGAAGTTCATACACACACTTGTGTAATGAAGCTGTGTCAAAATATCCTGATGGTTAATCTGCTTTAGAACACTATACAGAGAGAGTTCACACACACACACACACTCACACACACACACACACTCACACACACACACACACACACACACACACACACACACACACACACACACACACACACACACACACACATACACACACACACACACATACACACACACATACAGTCTCACACACACACACACACACACACACGGTGCGGAACGGTGTAGCCAGCTAGTCTCCTGATGAAATACTAGGAGCTGAATCTGTCACAACAGGGCACGTGTTTAAACGCTGACGGTTTACAAAACACAGGCCCGACGATGCTCTTCATTAGAGGGATTAGAGACTCTTATCTGAAACATTGTTCGAGCCTCTCATCTCAAACCCCATAAACACACTCTCCATGGGGCCCCAGGCCCCGCACCCTGAGTAAGTCTCCTACTTCAAACACCACATCTGTAACCCCAACCTCTTGCCGTTATCCCTCTCTCATCGACCCACATCCAGAGAGGGAGCGGGTGGGGGGCGTCTGGGGGGGGCGGGAGGGAGGGAGAGGGGGGGTATGGGGATTGGTGGGTGGGGGGGGGAGGGCGTCCCATGTGATAGTGCAGCTGCAGGGTGATTTATGGCAGGGTTAATTGTCGGGTTAGAGGGAACAGAGCCGAAAGGCAGTGGAGCTCTGATTAGGCCTGAGCTGCTATCAGATCCTAGGATGCAGTTCATTAGATCCTTAATGGGGCTCCGGCTCCCTCTGGACAACACAGGGCCTGGTGGGGAGAGGCAGGGAGAGCAGGGAGAGGCAGGGAGAGGCAGGCCTGGGGCAGGGGCAGGTCTGGGCCAGGGGCAGGTCTGGGACAGGGGCAGGTCTGGGACAGGGGCAGGTCTGGGACAGGGGCAGGGGCAGGTCTAGGCCAGGGGCAGGGGGGTGGGCAGGGCAGGGCAGGGGCAGGGGCAGGTCTGGGCCAGGTGCAGGGGGGGGGGCGGGCAGGGCAGGGGCAGGGGCATGTCTGGGGCAGGGGCAGGGGGGTGGGCAGGTCTGGGTCAGGGGCAGGTCTGGGTCAGGGGCAGGGGGTTGGGCAGGTCTGGGTCAGGGGCAGGTCTGGGCGGGGGCAGGGGCAGGTCTGGGCGGGGGCAGGGGCAGGTCTGGGCGGGGGCAGGGGCAGGTCTGGGCCAGGGGCAGGTCTGGACCAGGGGCAGGGAGAGGTTGAGGCAGGGAGAACAGACAAGCTGAACTGTTTCAGGTCTGATTACTTAGGCAGCACTCACAAGTAAGGTGGGAGGGGCTTCCAAGGGGTTTGAACCCAGGTCACACCTTGTGGTACTGTTAGCTTTTAGCTCAGAGCCAAGGCCCTAGACATTAGGCCAAGCAGCTGAGCTGAGTTTGGTCCCTGAGACTCCAGGTCCACATGGACTGATCAGACACACTGTGGGCCCTATCTTGCACCCAGCGCAATTGACTTTGTCAGTGACGCAAGTATCATTCCTAGCTTGCACTCGGCGCAAAGCGGATTTTTCCCTCCACGGGCGCACGTCGAAATGACCTTGCGCTCCAGGGGGCGGTTCAGCGAAAAAGGAGGCGTGTTCCGGCGCAAACGTTCTTGGTGCTATCTTGCGGTTTCCGAAAAACCATTCCGCCACTGACCAGGAAAAAGGTGGTTTAAAGACAATGGCGCATTATTAAGATGCTATTTTAACGGCGCAAGCTTGGTCCGTGCGCACTGCGAAGCCAGGGTATTCTTCCTGCGAAACTACGTATTGTTTTGATTTATTGTATGGCTAGCTGTGTTACATTTCGTTCATATCAATAATTAATAAGATGTTCATGAGAAATCTCTATGTATGTGAACTTGAATTGTAACAACTGTGGCAATTTACTCCTACGCCTGTTTAACCGAAGCTAATTTGGGTAGGTTTCTTCTCCCATGCACATCAGAATCAGAATTCAGTTTTCAATTTACTGTGGCAGGAAGGAAGGTGCAAAAAATAAACATATACCCTACGGGTCTCACATTAAGTAAACAAAAGTACAACAGTTAAACTAATTCTAAGAACTAAGCAATTACATTTTTTTAAATATATGTCAAAATAGGCTACATTTGAATGAGCAGCATGAGTGGGCAACTTAGTGCAATGAAACTGCTCTGCCTTTCCCATACAATCACTTCTCTATCGTTTACGGTCCTGACGAGAACGTCAGTCTCCTGTGAACCGCTGGCGTGCGCCTGGCAAATCCGCCGTTATAATAGCAATCCGCCATGGAACAAGCGCTGCTCTTAAAGGGAATGTGAGATGACGCTCTGATTGGCTTATTGCACGTTACGCCCAAACCACACCCATTAGTAATGTAGCTACCTCTTTTAGATTTGCGCTTGGCGAAAAGTCATTTATCCCGCTGCTAAAATAGCAACCGCACCGGAGTCCCGCCCACTTGCGCTTTGCGCTTTGCGCTTTGCTACTTGCGTTTCAGATCGTCAAAATAGGGCCCTGTGTCTGTTACACATAGACTGGACTGATCAGACACACTGTGTCTGTTACACAGAGACTGGACTGATCAGACACACTGTGTCTGTTACACATAGACTGGACTGATCAGACACACTGTGTCTGTTACACATAGACTGGACTGATCAGACACACTGTGGGCCCTATCTTGCACCCAGCGCAATTGACTTTGTCAGTGACGCAAGTATCATTCCTAGCTTGCACTCGGCGCAAAGCGGATTTTTCCCTCCACGGGCGCACGTCGAAATGACCTTGCGCTCCGGGGGGCGGTTCAGCGAAAAAGGAGGCGTGTTCCGGCGCAAACGTTCTTGGTGCTATCTTGCGGTTTCCGAAAAACCATTCCGCCACTGACCAGGAAAAAGGTGGTTTAAAGACAATGGCGCATTATTCAGATGCTATTTTAACGGCGCAAGCTTGGTCCGTGCGCACTGCGAAGCCAGGGTATTCTTCCTGCGAAACTACGTATTGTTTTGATTTATTGTATGGCTAGCTGTGTTACATTTCGTTCATGTCAATGATTAATAAGATGTTCATGAGAAATCTCTATGTATGTGAACTTGAATTGTAACAACTGTGTCAATTTACTCCTACGCCTGTTTAACCGAAGCTAATTTGGGTAGGTTTCTTCTCCCATGCACATCAGAATCAGAATTCGGTTTTCCATTTACTGTGGCAGGAAGGTGCAAAAAATAAACATAGGCCCTACGGGTCTTACATTAAGTAAACAAAAGTACAACAGTTAAACTAATTTTAAGAACTAAGCAATTTAAAATATATATATATATGTCAAAATAGGCTACATTTGAATGAGCAGCATGAGTGGGCAACTTAGTGCAATGAAACTGCTCTGCCTTTCCCATACAATCACTTCTCTATCGTTTACGGTCCTGACGAGAACGTCGGTCACCTGTGAACCGCTGGCGTGCGCCTGGCAAATCCGCCGTTATAATAGCAATCCGCCATGGAACAAGCGCTGCTCTTAAAGGGAATGTGAGATGACGCTCTGATTGGCTTATTGCACGTTACGCCCAAACCACACCCATTAGTAATGTAGCTACCTCTTTTACATTTGCGTCAGGCGCAAAGTCATTTATCCCGCTGCTAAAATAGCAACCGCACCGGAGTCCCGCCCACTTGCGCTTTGCGCTTTGCGCTTTGATACTTGCGTTTCAGATCGTCAAAATAGGGCCCTGTGTCTGTTACACAGAGACTGGACTGATCAGACACACTGTGTCTGTTACACATAGACTGGACTGATCAGACACACTGTGTCTGTTACACATAGACTGGACTGATCAGACACACTGTGTCTGTTACACATAGACTGGACTGATCAGACACACTGTGTCTGTTACACATAGACTGGACTGATCAGACACACTGTGTCTGTTACACATAGACTGGACTGATCAGACACACTGTGTGTGTTACACATAGACTGGACTGATCAGACACACTGTGTCTGTTACACATAGACTGCTCAAGAGTCAGCCACAGCTGCAAATAAAAGCTTAGTGTACCAAGGAAGATTATAGCATGCAGGTCAAAGAAGGAGGCAGAGGAGACAGAGGCAGTTGAAGAGAGAGAGAGGGGGGGGGAGGGAGAGAGAGAGAGAGAGAGAGAGAGAGAGAGAGAGAGAGAGAGAGAAAGAGAAGAGAGAGAGAGAGAGAGACTGATGGACTTTTTTGAGACATTCTCACATAACCATTCTACTAAATGTCTCCTTTTTGTTTTAAAAACAGAGAGAGAGAGAAAGAGAGAGAGTTGGTATAATCAACCCCGGGACATATGCCTAATGGGCCATAATGTTCTGTTTCCTGATATTAACTACAATCAGCAATCAAAGTGCGCTGCAATTCATGAGCTTATAAAAACACATTTAGAGACCTAGAGATCTAATTCAGTTCATTTTCTGAACTCCAGCCCATTTCAAAAATAAAAAGTAACTGTCTCAAAAACATCCTGGAGCCAGTAAATCACCTACCCCCACCCCCACCCGCCCCACCCACCCAACCACACACACCAACCCCCCCTCCCCATTTATGGGGGGGTGGAACGGAACATTCCTTGCGCTCATTAGCTTAAAAAAAATAGACCGCAGAACAAATTAGTGTTAACTTTAATTTCTGGTTCAACATAAATATTAAGGACTGGAAATGCCCTATAAATATCAAGATAGGGTGGGGGGGGTGGGCGTGGAGGGAAAGATGGGAGGTGGGGGAGTGCGGGGGGGGGGTGGGGTTTGAAGAGAAGGAGAGGAGGTGGGGTTGTGGGAGGGAAGGGGGAGGTGGGGGAGTGTTTTGAAGAGAAGGAGAGGAGGTGGGGTTGTGTGAGGGAAAGGGGGGAGGTTGTGGGAGATGGGAAGAGGTGAGCTGGGGGCTGAGAGGGTGGGACACTGCACATGCCTTGGCAGAGCGATGGAAACTGAAGCCGCCATGGTTTGTAACGACAAGATTCGGTTCGTTTTGGCAGAATGGCTCTTTAGAAGACGACCTCGGGCCCACGACCTCTGTGGTGGACACAGACTAGAACGCTAACGACCACCTCAAACAACGTTAGAGGTGCAAAAATAACAAGACACAGTCCACTGCTCTATGTGAGCAGTCGATGGGCGTTAGCTCTCGGGGCTAAAATACAGCCTCATAGTCACACACACGTCCCTCTCTCACTCTCTCTCTCTCTCTCTCTCTCTCTCTCTCCTCTCTCTC
>CAEFZP010000205.1:0-13278 GCA_903064625.1 Mallotus villosus | reverse complement strand
CAAACCAAATGTACAATAATGTATTGTACAGTGTGCAATAAAGCATCATGTAAACTTATACTGAGTCCTCCTGCCTGAATCGGGCGAAGCTGGTTCATGAAGGAGGACGCGAGACATAGCCGCGTCACCAGCAGCGCGTCATTAGCAACGCGTCATATGACGTGCAGGGTACACCGTCTAATAGGGCGGGGTATATAGCGGGGTTTCCCGGCATATGCTTGCTAGTGCGACATAGACATCAGTCATCCTGCTGCCTCCGCCTCCCCGGCCTCCTCCCTTGTTTTCTTTTTTCCTGTGTCCTGTAGGGGGTATGCGTCGCTGCTCTCTGCTCGGAGGTCGAGACGGTGTCTCCGTTGGGTGCGGCAGGGAGCCGATGCAAGCAGAACCACAATGCCAAACCAAATGTACAATAATGTATTGTACAGTGTGCAATAAAGCATCATGTAAACTTATACTGAGTCCTCCTGCCTGAACCTGCTCGCTAGCAGGTTTTCCATGCCATTCCAACTCTGTGTTTCTACCTATCCCCTCCCACTTTCTGAGCTTGATAGCGTTGACAGACATGGGATATCTTTCCTGGTTCAGCCGAGCGATCTCGAACAAAACTTAATTCGCTTAGTTATACACCGGGAGAAGATTGTAAGACTGCGATTTGTTGTGCTTTAATTCCCTGATGAATACCTAAGTTAATGTTACCATTTCCCGTCAACATCTTTAATTTATCTTAGCAAAATTCTCAGCCCTTGGGTCTTCGTCGCTAGTGTTACACGCCTCGGATGTGCACACATAATTGACCAAAAAAGGAAACGGTAAGCAAATAAAATATATGTTATATAGATGAGCTGTGCGCTGATTGGTTGGTTTACAACGAGTAAAGCGCGGAGCAAAGACGCAACACGGCGAACAGCACTCACTTACCCCTTTTCCACCAACGCATTTTGGGTGCCGGTTCGGAGCAGGTGCTTAATCGCAAAACCAGTTATTTGTCTTTCGACAGACTGAGAACCGGAAAAGTGGTTCGTACGTGGTTCGCAATGGGCACCACTCCGAAGCTGGTCTAGATTGTGAACCAAGTAAGAACCGCTTGGGGCGATGTTACCTTAACCAACAACAGACAAAACAGAATCCTTTGACCGCCATTGCTCTAAGTTTTTACAAATCATAGTTCAGCTAAACGGAACTTAAAATGTAACGAGAAGTGGGCAGTGTAGTTGCTGAAAATGTGCTTGTTTTATTGATGAAACTACTCATTTGTAAATTTGCTCCGACTTTTCGATAACCTAGCTAGCATCACAGTGCAGACACTAGTTGCTGCGTTTTATCATAATCCTATCAAATGAGTGAAATGACAAACATGTTATGAGCTATTGAGCCTATATTTAAAGCCCATATAGCAGGTTGATTTTTCCAACGAATTTGCGCTATTTACATGTTGGTTATAAACATTTTAACTGTTATCTATTGTATTTGATGTTGTTGGGTGTCACAAAACGTAATATAATACGAAAAAGTAGGTACTTTTTTGCAATGATTCTTCTTTCCCCCACAATGCATTGCATGACGTCACGTTGGGGAGACGATAGACCAAAGCCCCATTGAAATCAACGAGAGAGATTAACGAAAGAGTGTTCAGCAGTAGATAGTTTATAGATAAATACATAGATAGAATATATAATTAGCATAGATATAAAGATCAAGAGATAGATATATAGATAGCATAGATAGATAGATATATATATATAGAGAGAGAAATAGATAGACAGACAGCCAGATAGCATAGCATAGCTAGCTAGCACTAGATAAATAAATAGCTACTAGTATTAGCCTACATATATAGATATAGAGATAAAGCTAGATAGACATATGTATAGGTAGGAAAAATTGTAAACTACTGTGTTTGTGGGGGGTGACAAACTCTCTGTCTGCCCTGGCCCGAGACCGAGAAGCACTGAAAAGCTCGGTGCCGCCCGCCGCAAGCGAGAGCTGGCAACGGTAAGCCTCAGGCTAATGTTTACAAGCTGCAGAGCACGTTAGCTAGCCCCATAACATGAACCCCCCAACTACAGTCATAATCAGTGTGACATTAGAAAAGTCTGAGGCCCCGTCCACACTAACCCGGGTAAATTTAGAAACGCATACATATGTCTCCGTTTGCACTTCCCGGCCACACTAAAGGCCTAATTATGCTTCTGCGTTTTTCGAAAAACGCAGAGGAGGGAACGCCCTCGTCTCCGTGGAACGCCCTCTGCGTGCTCTCCGTCAGCCCTCGGAGAGCTTTTGACGGATTGACGTGCACCTCCTGAATTTTCTAACTATCCGTCGAAATTACGCAGAGCGACGGAGAGCGACGGAGACCCCCTTGGCTGTGATGGTCCGTATTAATTAATTAAATCTTTATTTAAAAGGGACAATGTACATTTAGAACATAAATGTTGCCATTTGATGCACTATACCAGATTATAGCTTTAAGCTAATTTGCATCTGTAGTCCCTTGGCAGGTCACAAAAATACAACACAATAACAAGACAGATTATTAGTATACAGGGATAAAACACCACAACAACATGGCTACACACGTCTGCGTGCAACTCCCCCCACCTTCCTCATCCCGTCCACACACACAAAAACAAGTCTAAGGACCAAATTAGTGGTTGCAGAGCTGAGCAGCTTTTAACAGATTTTTTAGGTTAGATTTGAAGACTCTGAGAGAGCTACTGCCCCTTACGGCGTCAGGTAAGGTATTCCACTGGTTTGTGGCTCTTACAGAAAAAGCAGATTGCCCCACTACAGTGCGGCGAAATGGTATGGTACAATCTCGTATGGAGGATATTCTAGTGGATCTGATGGAATTTGACGAGCGAGCGTGGACAAAAACACATAATGACTGTGGGGCCAAACCATTTAAAATTTTATAGACCATACACAAATTGATGAATAACCTAAAATTCTCAAAGCTCAATAACTCATGTTTCTCAAGTATCCTACAATGATGATAACGAATTGGCTTTTTGTCCAGTGTTTTTAAGTGTTGTTTGTATAAAGACTCCAGAGGTCTCAAAGTAGATTCACCAGCCTGCCCCCAGCAGGTGATACAATATGACATGCGGGACAAAATCATGGCGTGCATAAATATCTTGGCTGCATCCTGAGAGAGACAATTTCTGATGTGTTTATAATTAACTAAATTGTATTTTATGGTTTTAACCATTTTTTTGACATGTTTCTTAAATTTTAAATTTGGATCCAGAAACAGGCCAAGATATTTAAATTCAGTAACTATATCAATTCGTTCACCTTTAATGAGAATCTCAACATCAGGGATTTGTACCATGGTTTTAGAAAAAAACATACATTTTGTTTTGTTTACATTTAAACTCAAACATGATTGATCAAGCCAAAGAGTGATTCTCTCCAGTGCAGTTGTTAACTTAGCAGCTGCTAAGTCAGCTGTTTTAGCATGTACATGAACAACAGTGTCATCTGCATACATCTGCAGATCGACGTCAGCACACTGTTCAGCAAGATCATTAATATAAAGACTAAATAATAAAGGACCTAATACCGAGCCTTGTGGGACTCCCATAGTACATGTCCTGTAACTGGACTGTGCATCACAGACTTTAACACATTGCCTCCTGTTTGATAAATATGACGACATCCAAGCCAGAGCTCTAGGTGAAAAATTAATTTTAGAAAGTTTTGATATTAAGACACTGTGGTTAACTGTATCAAATGCTTTACGCAGGTCTAAAAATACAGCACCAACTACTCCGCCTTTATCGAGCCGTGATTTAATTTGCTCTATTAAATGTAAGGAGGCAGTCTCGGTTGAATGGTTCGCTCTAAAACCAAATTGCATACAATGTAGACCAAAATTGCTGGTGCTAAGAAATGAGGTCAGTTGTTCAATGACAACCTTTTCAGCAATTTTTGAAAATACTGGCAGTATGCTTATAGGTCGATAGTTACTAGCTTCAAGGCGGTCTCCAGATTTAAAAACAGGTGTGACAATGGCACATTTCCAGTCATCAGGAAAAAGACTACGTTTAAAAGAGAGATTAATTAGGTGAGTGACAGGACAGGATAAAATATCCTTATGTGACTTAACAAACTTGGTGTCAAAGTGAAAAGCATCTCTAGATTTTGAGCTTTTCAGAGAGCTGATGATTTGTTGTACTTGTGACACATTTGTCTCTACCAGTTCAAAGACCGGGGCTGTTTTATCTAGTGGAGCAACATCCAGTTTTCTTGTTGGAAATTTTTTCCCAAGTTCACATACAGATTCAAGAAAAAAATTATTAAGAGCAGAAGCAACAACACGATTATCTTCAATTAACTCTCCCTGTACTTTTAATATAAGATCTCCAATAGATTTGTGGTTTCTCCTTGTGAGATCATCAATATTTTCCCATATCAATTTAATGTTGCCTCTTGCCTCATTTAAAATATTGACATAAAATCGGGATTTAGCTGATCTTAGTTCTTGGATAACTTTGTTCCTCAAACCTTTATAAACCCTCATATCAATTTCTCTTCTAGTTTTAATTGCCTTCCTCAGTGCAGCATCTCTAGTTTTCATCAGCTTCCATAAATTCTCATTGAACCAAGGTAAATTATTTTTGTTTTTAAATTGTGTCTTGACACTCACACTAAATCTCTCTTTCACAGAATTAATTTTGTGAGTTAAAGTGTTACACCCATAGTTCAGATCATCAGAGGATAATACATCATCCCAATTCAAACTGTTAATTTCACTTGCAAATTCTTCTTGTTTAGCTTTCAGTATGCACTTGCAGATTTTTGTCTTATTTGCTGTGTTCCTAAATCTATTTTTAGACAGTTTTCTAGCACACAGAGTTAAATTATGGTCAGATAGGCCGGTAATTAAATTATAACTTTTCGTTATTCTTTCTGCTCTGTTAGTAAATATCAAGTCAATTTGTGTACTTGAGCATTTTGTAATCCTAGTTGGGCCTTTTACTAGTTGTTCTAAGTGGAATTTTTCGGTAATCATTTTTAGTTTTTTCCTTTTGGATTTATCCTCCCAATTCACATTAAAATCACCCATAAGCAGTAGTTCTTTGTTGTGATTGCACTCATTCAAGACTTCAGCAAGTTGATCATAAAAAGTGTCATCTGCAGAAGGAGGCCTATAGACACCTATGATGTTAAAAGACATTTGTTTAGACAAAATTATTTTTATCCCAACATATTCCAAAGTGCTACCCGCTTTATAAACCTTGCGCTCACATTTAATGCCTTCTCTTACATAAAAAAGCACCCCCCCTCCCCTTCCATCTGGTCTGTCTCGTCTAAAACATTGATATCCAGGCACTGTAAATACACTTGAGGGAGTAGACTGTTTCAACCACGTCTCAGTCAGACAAAGAAAGTCCATATTTGAGTCAGACAGAAGATGAATTAGCTGATAGCTTTTTGGAGTAATGCTCCTGATGTTGAATTGTCCGCCGAATAACCCCCTTGGTTTCAGCTTCGGGTCCCACAAAACTTTCGCATGATTGACAGTTTGAAAAGTTTTGAATAACCTCTGTCTCTTCACTGCGGGGTTACAACGCGCAGCGGAATCGTCAGCAGATTTAGTAGGACACACAGTGGACCTATCAAGGTCTCCACAGTCCAGGAACGATAAGTTATTCATTAAGTCACCATGTCCGAGATTTAAATTATAATTGGAGAAGCCCGACTCAGGGGGTTCATGCTCACTCACCACCGGTAGCACCGAGTGAATCGCGGACACAGGGACTGCGCCGGGGCTCTGCAGCGCTCCAGCGGTCACTGGCCCAGGATTTAGCTGAACATCTCCGGCCAGCAGGAGCAGTGTGAGGGAAAGACCTGCCATTCTCCGGAACGGTGTGATGGATGAGCGACCCACTGGGACAGTAATGCGCTCCGGCAGTCGGGCTCGCCCGAGCCGCAGGACAGATGAATAGATCGCATAATATCCCAGTAAATTGCAATGCAAACTCACTGGAGAAACGTCACTTGGCCACAAACCGGCGCCTGCTCCAGGTTCAGCCGCCAGGAGCGCACGGTGGCACAGGTGGTTTCCATCAGCATTGATTTCTCTGGCCAGGTATATACGCATAGGTGATGCGATAGTGAGTAGCAACAATAGCCCAGAAAGCACTCCATAAAACACATCCCAGGCCTTTTTGCTGTTAAAAGACTGCTTTGCCCTCAGTACAGTTTTTAATTGGCATGTTCTGCGGCATAAATGGCCTCCTTGATGTAAAAGGACGCGCGGGGTCGTAGGACCTGCCACACCGCAACTCCGCGCTGCCGCCATGTTTTTTGTATCTCTGCTTTTTAGTCTGAGAGGAAGAGGCTATTAAGAAGTCAGGGGCGGTGTTGCCGCAATAGGTTGCCGTGACCAACAAGACCAGGGGTGGGGAACGTCCGACCTGCGGGCCATATGCAGCCCGAAAAATAATTTGGTCCAGCCCGCCATGACATTGCAGTGCAGGCACCATATTATTAGGTGCATTATTTGTTGGCAGCAGCACTATTTTAATATGTGGAAGAGGACCGTGGAGGCGCTCAGCGTCGCGTTCTTGCAAATCAAGCCCCAATCATACGTTGTTGGTTTGGGCTAAACCCGGAATGTTTACAACGTCTGGCTCCGCGCCTGATTAACACTCGGATTGATAAGCAGTCTCTAAAATGGTAGCAGTATAAAAACATACGATCCCTTTCCGTAATCATAATAACCCCCCAGAAATGTTCACTGCACACCCAGTCAAAGCAGGCTGCCCTTCCAGCTAGCATCACAAACATCACCAAAGAGAAGCAGTTTTTACAATTCATATCAGCTAAACAGTAGCCTACATGTAAATCGGCATTTGAATTCAAATGTGACGAGAAATGGGCAGTGTAGTCGCTGAAACAGTGCTTATTTTATTGATGAAACGGTTCATTTCTAAATTCGCTCCGAGTTTTCGATAACCTAGAGCCAGCATCGCAGTGCAGCGCCACCTACTCTTCTGGCGGTGAATTGTTTTCAGCACCCACAGCCTACGGAGAACTATAAACGAAGTCTATCCATGTGTATCCGTGCGTATCCGTGAGCCCGCCCAGAAGCATAAGCATATTGAGGCCTTAATACGGAGAATTCGGACACTGAAAACGAGAGCTTTTCGAATACGCTCCCCTAGCCGGAGACATTTGAAAACGCCGGGTATACGCGTAGTAGTGTGGATGGGGTACACGGAGCTTTTAAGATACGATGACATTAGAAAAGCACATTTCGTGACTCATGAATATGAACCAAAACAAAATTGTTTTTAAGTAGCTATGTCCAAAAGCTAGTCATATCTAGCTAGATAGCGCGCCATGGCTAGTGTTTGGATCACGAGTGATCATCAAACGGCTTTCATAACTGTGTGTTTGATTTAGTTTATTGATTTAGTTTCCCCTTTCCCAATAGAACGTGACTATTACGGAACTCAAAACGTGGAATATCTAATCGGAAATGTGTTTACAACGTCGGGGAAAAGATTTAATTAGGGATTGACTTGGGGGGGAGAATTTCACAGGTGTCACTAGTAAATTGGCCCATAGCTAGCATGATGCCTTCTAGATCTAGATAAGAGCTACTTATCTGAACTAACGACATGATAACTGTCACTACTGTAGATATAAAGAAACGTTGACTTTCACTCGGTGCTATTCACTGACAGTAAAACAATGTGTCGTTATTATATGCACTGCTGTCCGTAGACAAGCTCCAGCGCTCCTTGCTGCGTTGCCGTTGCTAACTCAGCAGGACACTTCACTAACTCTACACTCATTCTCCTCGGACCATCCATTTAATTGGCTTTGGCGGCCATCAGGTCTAGGCAATTCCTCATTTGACCTCTCTCGTCTATTTGGTTCGATATTATACGGCTGCGGGCCATCGTACATTTTAGTGGTTATTGCCACCTCTTCCTCATCCCAGTCAATTGCCATAGTTCTAGTACTAGACTGAGGCTACTCTCCTCCACGACTCCCCAACGTGACGTCATCGCCGAATTGCGCTAATATGCTAATGCTAACAAAAAAAACGTACAAAACTGGTCTTAAACACCATTTAGAGACACCATTTTGAGATTTCTTGAATAATATACATATCTTGAGTGCTTTATGTACCCATTCATCGACAGTGGTGGTTAACCTGCTATATGGGCTTTAACACAAATGTAATACACAAGCACTATACCGCAAAAGTTTATAAAATGTTGTTGACATTTGAAAATATGGCCCCAAAAACGTCAATAAGCTTGACATTTTCGCGTAGGCTACAGCGTTGCAGTGAGCTTCACTGGTTTGAAACCAGAGGTAATGATAATTTCACCAACAAATCGTTTACTTGTAATCTAATGTCATAATAAATCCTACAACGAAAATGTTTTTGTGAAGAATGTTTATTTTAACGATTGAAAACAGATGCATCATAAACCGCTGTAGTATGAGAGGCTTATGTCATGATGCTAATGCTTCAGTGAAATAGTAGAACTGTTTCACAAATAATATCAGCTTATATTGTACATTACAATTCACAATTGTGTTTCATATGACAAAGTAAAATGAGTATATAGTTATCACCCTGGCCTATTTGTTTGTGGCGTTTCCGCAGCTGCCTTGCAGTAGAGCTAGATAGGCTAGCTATCTCCCAGAAGTTAAAGCCCATATAGCAGGTTAACCACCACTGTCGATGAATGGGTACATAAAGCACTCAAGATATGTATATTATTCAAGAAATCTCAAAATGGTGTCTCAAAATGGTGTTTAAGACCAGTTTTGTACGTTTTTTTTGTTAGCATTAGCATATTAGCGCAATTCGGCGGTGACGTCACGTTGGGGAGTCGTGGAGGAGAGTAGCCTCAGTCTAGTACTAGAACTATGGCAATTGACTGGGATGAGGAAGAGGTGGCAATAACCACTAAAATGTACGATGGCCCGCAGCCGTATAATATCGAACCAAATAGACGAGAGAGGTCAAATGAGGAATTGCCTAGACCTGATGGCCGCCAAAGCCAATTAAATGGATGGTCCGAGGAGAATGAGTGGAGAGTTGGTGAAGTGTCCTGCTGAGTTAGCAACGGCAACGCAGCGCTGGAGCGCTGGAGCTTGTCTACACAGTGCATACAATAACGACACATTTTTTTACTGTCAGTGAATAGCACCGAGTGAAAGTCAACGTTTTCTTTATATCTACAGATGTGACAGTTATCATGTCGTTAGTTCAGATAAGTAGCTCGTATCTAGATCTAGAAGGCATCATGCTAGCTATGGGCTAATTTACTAGTCCCACCTGTGAAATTCTCCCCCCCAAGTCAATCCCTAATTAAATCTTTTCCCCGACGTTGTAAACACATTTCCGATTAGATATTCCACGTTTTGAGTTCCGTAATAGTCACGTTCTATCAGGAAAGGGGAAACTAAATCAGTCAACTAAATCAAACACACACAGTTATGAAAGCCGTTTGATGATCACTCGTGATCCAAACACCAGCCATGGCGCGCTATCTAGCTAGATATGACTAGCTTTTGGACATAGCTACTTAAAAACAATTTTGTTTTGGTTCATATTCATGAGTCACGAAATGTGCTTTTCTAATGTCATCGTATCTTAAAATCTCCGTGTACCCCGTCCACACTACTACGCGTATACCCGGCGTTTTCAAATGTCTCCGGCTAGGGGAGCGTATTCGAAAAGCTCCGTTTTCAGTGTCCGAATTCTCCGTATTAGTGTGGCCGGGAAGTGCAAACGGAGACATATGTATGCGTTTCTAAATTTACCCGGGTTAGTGTGGAAGGGGGCCTCAGATTTTTCTAATGTCACACTGATTATGACTGTAGTTGGGGGGTTCATGTTATGGGGCTAGCTAACGTGCACTGCAGCTTGTAAACATTAGCCTGAGGCTTACCGTTGCCAGCTCTCGCTTGCGGCGGGCGGCACCGAGCTTTTCAGTGCTTCTCGGTCTCGGGCCAGGGCAGACAGAGAGTTTGTCACCCCCCACAAACACAGTAGTTTACCATTTTTCCTACCTATACATATGTCTATCTAGCTTTATCTCTATATCTATATATGTAGGCTAGTAGGCTACTAGTAGCTATTTATTTATCTAGTGCTAGCTAGCTATGCTATGCTATCTGGCTGTCTGTCTATCTATTTCTCTCTCTCTCTCTATATATATATATATATATCTATGCAATCTATATATATATCTCTTGATCTTTATATCTATGATAATTATATATTATATCTATGTATTTATCTATAAACTATCTACTGCTGAACACTCTTTCGTTAATCTCTCTCGTTGATTTCAATGGGGCTTTGGTCTATCGTCTCCCCAACGTGACGTCATGCAATGCATTGTGGGGGAAAGAAGAATCATTGCAAAAAAGTACCTACTTTTTCGTATTATATTACGTTTTGTGACACCCAACAACATCAAATACAATAGATAACAGTTAAAATGTTTATAACCAACATGTAAATAGCGCAAATTCGTTGGAAAAAACAACCTGCTATATGGGCTTTAACGAGCTGCTAAACTAATGTTCTGCTAGAGGTAGTCACGCGTGTTTTCATGACGTTAGTAGCGTCAGTGACTGTGGCTAGCAAGTTAGCCTCCGTTAGTTTCACTTCTCGCCACAAAAACGTAATTCCTACTTAAACTATGTAACGGAACGTAAATTCTGATACAAGCAACTCAATCTCTACCAAGACGAAACGTTTGACACGGACGTTCTCTATGTAGTCCAAATATTGAGGCATCCTTAGGGGTGGGAAAATAAACTTGAACTAGAAACAGCTGTTCCTGCGAAACAGCAGTGAGAATGCTGAACCTGAATGGGGATAGCTGACCATGCTAAAAAAAGCTGAAAATTGTGAACATTGATTAGAAAGTTATAAGCTGAAGTGCCCAAAAGGTATTTTTGAAAGGGGCTGGAGATGGACGAAGGTATAAAACGAAAAGAGAAATAATTCAGAAGAAAATTTAGCAGAAAGTTATTTGCTGGAGTTTCAAAAGGCCTGAAATGTATGTCAGAAAGGACCTGCAGTAAGATGAAGGCAGAAAAGAGAAGAAAAATGCTGGCAAGTACTGGCAGTTGGAAGGTACTGCTGTGGAATGGATTTTTGAAAGGACCTGGGGTCTCATTTATAAAACGGTGCGTAGGATTCTTACTAATAGTGTACGTACGCCCAAAAGCCTAAAATGGCATGCGTCCCCCAAAAATCAGATTTATAAAACCATGCGTACGCACACCTGTAAGCAATGTTCCCTTTATAAATCACAGACTACCCACAAGTGTGCGTACGTGAATTTCCATTTGACCCCGCCCCGAACACGCCCGTTTTTAATCATAAATGGTCAATGCTAATCCAGCTCTTGCATGCGATTGTTCTTACTCTACATTACATTGAATCATGGCGTCAGGAGGGAAAGAAACGAAAAGGCACAACTTCTCTGAAACTGACATCGAAATAGCTTTCTTGTAGGGGAGGTGGAGGAGCGAAAACCTATGTGGTGGCCACAGCAGCGGGATCACCAATAAATAAAAAAGCAAAAGCGTATCTGTAAACACACATTTCTTCATGCCTGTTTTGTTATGAACAGTATTAAAGTTTGGACTGTAAACGATGTGTAGCAATTGCACGGGAGCTAACGGCTGCATTTCCAGTTTTTTACATATGATAGGCTATATCATATATATGGACAGTAGTATTACATACATATATTTAGTTGGCTATACTGTTTTGCAGTTATCTAAAGGTAGTTCTATGTGATGTTATCCTGTGTATTTCATGCAGTCGGGGCATCCCCCCCTCCTGCACTCCCGTAGTGGACAATCTGATAGTGAAACAGCGCTGAAAGTTGGATTGTACAAGGTGTTTATGGAACAATTATTACTCAGTACAAGCACAAATAACACTGCTGGATTTAATCTCCAAGAGAATGACGTATTTACATTTCAGCCCTGTTTTGTGCGTACGCAAGCTTTATAAATGAGACCCCTGGAGCAAGATGAAGGCAGAAAACAGAAGAGAAAAAAAATAAGAAAAATGCAAAACAGAGGGGGAAAATTCTGAACAATTAGCTGTTGGAAAATGTGAACATTTATCAGAAAACCAGTTGCTGAAGTCTGGGTTGAACGAATTTGAAGGTAAAAGGACAACACTGGAATGACTTGAACTTGCTGGGGAAGAAAAGGCAGAATTGATTAAATGGCTGAAAAAAAGTTATAAATCCTAGCAGAAAAAGTAGAAGGTTTAAAGGAGATGGGAGATTAATTCTGTTCATATTTTGAGTTATTTTTCAATCCTTATGAAATGAAGTCACTTTAAGATGCTAATTAAGTTGAGAAAAGGGAAACAATAGCAGAAATGTAGTTGCTGGAACTCTTTTCAGAGCTGGAAAGTACTTGTGGAAGGACAGTGGAACAGTATAGAGCGTTGGCCAATCGGATTGGTTCCTTGTAACGTAGCAACCGTTGGTCATTGGCAACATTTATAACCTAGAATCTAGGTTCCAAGTTCAAGGTGGAGGAGAAACTAATCATGTGTGCCTTCACACCCAGTCCTGTTCAGACACTGAATTTAAATATGACATAAAAATAATAATCCATGGTGCAAGGTTGCCGATGTTGCCGTTATCCCTGGTGAGTTTGTTATACTTTTAAATTAAATCTTGTCACATTACGTGACTTTGTTGTGCAACTGCAAAAGCTACTCGCACTGAGGTTTAAAAGCTGCTGCTGCAAAAAGCTGAACTACAGTATTGTGGGTATTAAATAAGATCATGCTACATCTAACCAGCGGATCATTTCTTGCAAGTGTGTGAAAGTGGTATTTGTACAGACTGTATTAACACCGTAGGCGTGAACAATGCATGCATTGTCATCCATCTGACTTTAGAAGCAAAGAGAGTGAGAGGATGCATTGTGAGATTTCCTACAGTAAGCTAGATACTGCTTCAAATTGAAAACGGAGAAGATATTTTGAGTAAAGACAAGTTACTTAACATCTGTGTTCAATATTGTCAATTAAAAGTAAAAACTTTCCAGTTACGAAGCGTTTGTTCCAGCTGCAGCAAACACTTTCCCCAGCCCAGGTTTGGCTGTTCATGACTGTCAGCTATGACAGTCTTGAGTCTCGATTTTTGCAGTTTCTGGGAAATAATCGATCTAGCTAGATTATGTACACTATAAGATCAATGTACATACCTTGTTTGGCCAAGTTGGTCGATTGTGGAAGTCCAACCGTTT
>CAEFZP010000204.1:0-48309 GCA_903064625.1 Mallotus villosus | reverse complement strand
CCTTGAGATCTTGAGATAAGTTGGAAACCTTTCTGTGGAAATAAAATTGAGGTACAAACACTCCTATCATGATACGTTCTACCAGTTACGTAAAGATGTTTCAGTTGAATTGTTATGTTCCAGGGCAGAAGTTTGAGAACAGTTATAGACTGTCGGAAGAAGTGATAACAATCCTGTTTCATTGATGTGACTTGATGAAGTATTATTTTGGAGTTGCATTAACGCTTAATGTTTTGTTTTTGAGAAACCTGTTTGTACTACAGAAAGTTGATATTCATTTGAAAAGAAACAGAAATTGAGAGCATGTGAGGACTTTTCAGGATATGTGCCAAAGTGATGTCTTATCATGCAGAGGTTGGAAATTAGTTACAGCAGGCTGGGGAGAAATGTCTGTTGACCTAAAGGCCTGACGGCTCTGTAGATCACCTTCGGGGGAGGTTTTATGGCTCCCTGACCTAGGAGAGAACTGCTTATCACCAGAGGAAGAGCACAATCAGGGCCTTGTATAGACTGTCTTAGAAAAACCTGACTGACAGTTTACTGAATGTTTGGTTTTAGAGATGACCATGTAGACAACAAGGCATGTTCATATCCTGATAAATTCTGTATTGATTTCTTTGTTGCAATCTTTGTTTCTATTTGATTTTGTGTGAAGGAGATCTGAGATGAGGTCCAATGCATCAGACGTCAAATAACCACTGCTGAGTGATGACGGGTTTTATCCCAATACCATGGGTTTCCCGTTGTGTTGAGTGAATTCACACTACTAGACTATGATGCTGTATTATAGTCTTATCGATTATTACACGTTTTATATTTTTATGAATTATTTTGATTTTATGTATTTTTGACTTTATTGATTGTGCGTTGGTGTGGTTTTGGAATAACACATTTTATTCAGGTTTAACAGGAGGGATATGTGGGAGAAATTGAAGATGTAACATATTTATCCTGTATAATAATTATTCTGTGTTCCAGTATTCCTTGTGTGCAAAGATAGGCCTAACCCCAAATCTGAACTCTGGGTAACACTAGGCTTACATAAACAAGGGGACCTGGTCTTGACCACTATCTTTCTGGAGAGGCCATAAAGGAAAGTGGGGGAGGCTTAAAGGGGTCAAAAAGCACACATGCACACACTCACACACGCACGCACACACGCGCGCAAGGTCTATGCAGAGGAGCCAATGAAGAAGAGCCATGGAACATTGAAATACTTTGTATTAGCCAATTACAGTCCTGAGCGCTGGTGTTTAAAATGACTAGTAACAACGGTTGCTAGTCAGACAAACTTCTAGCACAATGGCGTGTGATGTTTTTGTCTCCTTGTGGCCGCAAGCAATAAAGCATTCTTAACTGAAAGCCATGGGTTTTAGTGACTTAGCACTGAAATGGGTGGGCTCCTATCTGGAGAATAGAACGCAGGTGGTGGACATTGGGGGGGTACAATGTCTCAACCACTAAGCATGGTCTGTGGGTTCCTCAAGGGAGTGTTTTGGGGCCACTTTTCTTTCTTTTATATATAAATGACCTACAGTCTGTTTGTTCTTGTAATCTTTTTTTATATGCTGATGACTCTGCGCTGGTAGTTTCTCACAAAGATAAGCATTTTATTGAAAGAACACTTTCTGCAGAACTTGTAACTATTAGCAGGTGGATGTCTGACAACAAGTTATCACTTCACATGGGGAAAACTGAGTCCATATTGTTTGGATCAAAAATCAAACTGAAAAAAGCCTCGGATTTTAAGGTTTTAGCTGGAGATTCGGAAATTACATCCAAGGAATCAGTCAGTTACTTTGGCTGTGTTTTAGATTGTAATTTATCTGGTTTAGGTCAGGCTCAAAAGGCAATCACCAAAATAAATCACAGAATCCGTTTTTTGGCCAGAATTTCAAAGTTTCTGGATCAAAGAACAATGTTAATTTTAGCAGGAGCTTTAATTCAGCCTTATTATGACTATGCATGTGGCTCATGGTACAGTGGCGTCACGGTGCATTTGAAACATAGGCTTCAGACCTCGCAGAATAAGTTGGTTAGGCTTATTTTTGACCTCCCCATGAGAACTCATCTGGAATCTTCCCACTTTGAGAGGTTGGGTTGGTTGAAAGTTGTTGATCGGGTATCTCAGATTAAACTGTGTATGGTACATAAGATTTTAAATGGGGATGTTCCCAAATATTTTAGAAACTATTTTAATCGTGTAAGTGAAGTTCACACACATGCCACTAGGGGTAGCACCACTGATTTTGTACCACCAAGGGTGAGGACCAACTTGGGAAAGGATTCCTTTTTTTATACGGGTGCTGCACTGTGGAACAGGTTACCGGGAGCACTCAAGGTGGTCGGGAGTTTGGGCAATTTTAAAAAGGCCCTAAAAAAAATGGCTTATGCATAATTAGGCTTGCCTTAGTGGGGGTCATTGTTGTGTGTGTGATTTTTATGTATGTGTATATTTTGTGTATGTTTTGTGTACAGGGACCACAATGGAAATAAGCCTTCGGGCTTTTTTGTGTCTATCCCTGGCTATTTTATGTATTTTAATGTGTGACAGAATGCTGTTCATGTTTTTATATCAAAATGGTCAAATAAAATCAATCAATCAATCAATCAACTTGTTCACCGACTGACTGTGCAATGCTTGATAGATTAATATCTCTGACACAAGCCTACTGTGTTTAGACTGAGGACAAAGAAACAGATGACCACAAAATATACACCGCCCGTTATCCATCTCAAATTCCAGACACGTGGCAGGTATGATGGCATTTCCTTGCAGCAGCTGATTTGGCAACCATATCTATGTATCTGCTTTCATGTGTGCTCGTTTTAATTTTTCTACACCAATGTTACAGATAACAGACGAGGACTTGAATAAACTTGTGGAGAACGAGGATCTTTGCAGCCGGATTGCGGATCTGGAAGATGTGTACCCTAGGGTGGAGGCTAACATTAAAGAGAGACAGGAGAAGGTGCGGAAGAGGAAGCTTTCGATGGGGGAAGACGACAGCTTTATGGTGGGGGATAAAGTTCTAAGAAAGAACATTCGTCAGGAACAAAGAAAGGGCGGAAAAATGGAGTCAGACCTACTGGGTCCATTTGAAATTACAAAAATAGATGACAAAAGTGCTGATCTGAAAAACGAAAAAGGAAAGATCATGGAAAAGATCAACATTGACCACTTGAAGAAATATGTGGAACCAGAGCCACGCATCCCAGCCAGATGGATTGCCACTGCTTCCACTCCTCCTCCAGAACCACAGCGTAGCCCTTTCAGCTGTATTACAGTTCCCCAATCCCCCACTTTCTCACTTAGTCCACGAACGGACCCCTTGTCCTCTGAGCTCAACAAGATGGTCGACTCAACTGACTCCTCACCCTCAATGTCAGTCACTCCAAAGGAATGTAAGTATCGATGCAATTTATTTCTAGCAACAACATACTGAATACATGCAGGAATGTCATGTCCCACAGTAAGCCTTGGAATTTTTCGGAAATTGATTCTGAATTCAATTACCATTAACGCTTTTGTAAACAACTCTGTCTTGTAATTTTCAGTATTGGCTGAAATCTGGTCAGGTCAACGGCAAGGTGTGCTGTGGAGCAAAATAGGGCCGTACAAAGTCTTTGCCGCTGACCTGCAGAATCTGGCCCCCGGAAAGGAGGTGGAGAGTGAGGTAAATACAGTATGCTGCTTAAAGCCTTTTCATTTACATGCCTCAATATATTTGATGGGAAATGTAACAACACAATTTCCACTGAAGGTTTTGAATGCATTCATCCACGCTGCAATTGCAAAGCTAGAGCAAACAAAAGGCAAGATTTTTCATGTTGACTCCTTTCAAATGACAGCAATGTGGCAAGGCTCATTAACCAAGAAAAATCTGTTCATGTATCATAACGATACACAAGTATTCATTGATTATGAGTTAATTTTCAGGTTGACCCAATGGAGTATGACGTTCTAATAGGACCAGTCTGTGACAAACACCACTGGACTCTGGTGGTGAGAATTTACATGCAGAAAAGTATAGAACCATGGGTGGTTCAAATGGGTGTGTTTGATGTTAAAGTTAATAATCATCCTCTTGACATGACTTAACATCTTGTAAAGGTCAGGTCATCTATCCAAATCAAAAAAGGGTTCTGTACGTGGATCCCCAAGGTGAAACCCCTGACCACATCACCAAATGCAGGGATATCACGAGGCAAGTCATAAACCAGTGGTAATATTATCAAAAGTTGTAGGTTACAAGTAGCAACGATATTTTGCTGTTCTATAGAGCTTTCATGAGACGCACAAACGTCCACATATCGCGATGGGCTTGTGAAACTGTAAGCCATCCATGTCAGCAAGACTCGACATCCTGTGGAGCATTTGTCTGCAAGGTATGAGTACACCTGACCATTTGTTGGATACAGCTATTGAACATTATTGATTGTACTTGTCTTTTTTTTGTCTGGTGGGAGCCTGGATTTCCCCAATAATGAGGAGGCTATCACTCAGTTGAGGATGGACATAGGTTGCAGACATAGGCGGAGTTTCTGGGGGGGCAGGGGGGGCCCTGCCCCCCCTGGTGTCTGAAACATGTAATGACATGACGTCAAGGAAATGGCAAAATATAAATGTTAAAAATGTATACGTACTGATATTTTAAGGTTTTGATTAAAATACATGGTAGTAGTATGTAATGAATATGAATCCTAGCACATTTTTGTAATATATTATTTTTCAGTAATCGTGTGACATAGTGACGTTGACTACTGTTTCCGTCCGCTACTTGGTTTCCCGCTCTCAGTATCAATCTCGCTAGCGCATAACAATTACAGTTGTAGCCTGATGTAAGTATTGCAAACTGCAAATGGATATTCGACGTTTTTTAAAACGTCCCATGACCTCGGCCAACACTCGGCAAGAAGAAGAACCAGAGCCAGTAATTCTACCAACAAATGCTGATGACCTGGAAACACCTGGAACCAGCTCGGCAAACCCAGCTAGTGCTAGCTCACCATCGGATCTTGCTGGGCTGTCGTCTGGGTCAGTTAGCTTGCCTAGAAGCACTAGCTCACAGCAACTACCAAATGATCTTGGCGACAAGCACTGCTGTCCTAAGAAGCCTATTCTTCCGGATTTTCCTTCAAGGTTGTTTGGAAAGACTAAACGAGCCTTCTCCACGTACTACTACAACAAGTACTGTTGGCTTGAATACTCGGTTTTAAAGGATGCTGTCTTCTGTTTCGCCTGCCGCCACTTCCAGACTGACAGCAGTGTGGAAGAATCGTTCCGAAAGGGCGTAAGTGACTGGAAAAAACTAAGCAGCAAACTGGAAAAACATGCAAATTCACTGGCCCATCAGAACTGTATGGTTAAATGGGACAACTTCAAACAGAGCACATCTGGAGGTGGATCGATAGCTGCCAAATTGTCGGAGAGCCACAACGCTACTGTTGAGAAGAACAGATCTTATCTTTTTAAAGTTGTGGATATCGTGAGATTGCTGTCTGCACTTGGATTGCCTTTCCGTGGACACAGGGAGGCTATCGATTCAGAGTCTCGTGGGAATTATCTTGAAGTTTGCAAATTTTTCTCGAAATATGATCCCGACTTTCAAAGTATGCAGTCTAATTATTTCAATGCTACAAGTCCAGATTTTCAGAACGAAATAATTGAGATATGCGCAAATTTGGTTCGTGCGGAAATTGCAGAGAAAGTGCAGGACACTGGGTTTTTTGCTGTAATCGCAGATGAGGCCAGGTCATCCCACACTGAGCAGCTGTCAGTCTGTTTAAGATATACAGAGCAGCTTGAAATCAAGGAGCGTTTTTTGTGTTTTATTGATTGTTCAGCATCTCGAAATGCAGCTGGGATCGTGGACGCCATAAACACTGGATTGGAGATCTGCGGACTGAAAAACATCCCAATTGTTGCCCAGAGCTACGATGGCGCCTCTGTAATGTCCGGCCAAGTGTCTGGAGTGCAGCAGCGCATTAAAGAGACGCATCCATACGCAGTATACATACACTGCTTGGCTCACAAACTGAATCTCGTGCTTGTGGACTGCTGCACGGTGAACCGCAGTGTCAAAACATTACTGAATGTCATCGGCAAACTGTACTCAGTATTTGCAGAGCCGACCAACCACCATCGCTTTATTGAAGTCCAGAAATCGCTGGATATGAAGCCAACCGAAATTGCACAGCCCAGCGAGACGCGCTGGGCATGCAAGTGGCGTTCTCTGCATGCCGTTAAAACACACTACTCTGCGATTACACAGTGCCTGAGAGAAATGAGTGATGAGGGAGGCAAGTGGTCAGTGGAGGCCACTGGCCTATGTGAGCATATGGGCAGGTTGTCATTCATTACATGTCTCATTGTACTTGAAGACATACTGCGTGTGATTCATGTCACACACAAAGCCCTTCAGTCCTCCAGTCTCGCACTTTCCGAAGCGGCTGTGCTTACCGACAACCTGAAAGCGCACTTTGTGTCACAGAGACAGACTGACAAATGGAATGATGTATGGGGATCAGTGAAACAGTTCTGCCGAGACAACAACGTCTCCGTACCCGAGGATGCGAACATTCAGAGTCAGACACCTGCTGGTCCTGGACCACTACCGAAAAGAAAACGGGCCACACAACCCCCCACCTCCCTCGACAATTTCCTGATAACAACGACTTTGGGCCACAGAGAAGAAAATGATGTAAATACTGTACAAATGTCCCAGAGTGAGACCCCTGGATTCCAACAGCACCTGTATTTCCCAGTGCTGGATACCATCATTGGCGAACTGGAGAGACGATTCACTGGAGAGGCTGTTGAACTCGCACAGGCCTGTGCAGCAGTGTTAAGATGCGACAAAAGTGGAATTGAACCTCTCGTACAAAAGTATGCACAGCCTCTGAAAATCAACCCCCACCTTGTTGGGGCAGAGATGGACCTTGTTAAAGCCTCTACTGTCGGATCTGTGTCACGTGAACATCTTCAAAAAACGGTGACAAGGGCCGTATACCCAAATCTATACATTCTACTACAGTTGGCCCTGACTCTACCCGTTGGATCTGCCACTTCCGAGAGGAGTTTCTCTGCAATGAGAAGGATTCGCAACTGGCTACGCTTAACAACAGGAGCTGCACGGTTTTCATCCCTTGCTGTGCTTCACATCGAGCGCGACATCACTGCCAGGCTGTCACTTGAGACGGTTGTGGACGTTTACGCAGGACGCAAAAAAAGACGCTTACTTCTGCACTAGGTAAGACTATTTTATTTAAATGAATACTCCTAGCAACCACGTTGTAATGTAACAACTGGTGTTGAACCTCATCTAAACTTGTGCCATCGTGCGAAATGCGCTTTGTGTGTGTGTGTGTGTGTGTGTGTGTGTGTGTGTGTGTGTGTGTGTGTGTGTGTGTGTGTGTGTGTGTGTGTGTGTGTGTGGTGTGTGTGTGTGTGTGTGTGTGTGTGTGTGTGTGTGTGCGTGCGTGCGAACATGAGTGAGAACATGTTCGTGTGAAAAAAATTGTTTTGCCCCCCCTGATGCAAAAGTGAAACTCCGCCTATGGTTGCAGACTGATCACGGAATCAGGTTTGAAGTTCTTGTCTAAAAAATAACAAATGCATTAAGGTATCATTGATAAATTGACAAAGAAGACTTGTGTTATATCTAGAGGACTTGTGCGAGCTTTGCCGAGCATGTGGGACTGCAAGTTCAGAAATGAATAAAGAGGCGCATGATGACTGGGTAAGTACACTTAAGTTCTGTTACAATTGTATTGTATTACTAATATCATGCTTCTCTTTAGATCCAGTGTACTGCATGCAGCCTTTGGTTTCATTGGCTCTGTGTGGGAAAGCCACCATTGGGGCAGGACTTCCATTGTCCTGCATGCACTCTCTAAAGTAAGAGTACATGAAGCAACATCAGCCCAGCTAAAGCACGGAGGAATACAACCAAACTCCCCGTTGTCAATCACAAGTTCTGCATAAAGTCTCCCTTTCCTCTGGTCCTTGTGCCAGCATGTTCTTGTCACCCTCACTCCTTGCCACCTCCTTGCTTACCCCTGTCATCTATCCAGGCTGCTTGACCTTTTGCTCGGACGTAACCCACTAGGACTCTCAGCCACACCCTGAGTTCAATACCTGCTAAATATGCATGCACCCTTCACATCATCATTCATTCCTGTGCATCCCGGTAATCTCACACTCGTCCTCTCAGGACCCCAGGCCCGGCTCTGCTATCAGCCTCCACCAACTGCATAAGCCTCCATCGGGCTCGGCTCTGCTATCAGCCTCCACCAACTGCATAAGCCTCCATCGGGCTCGGCTCTGCTACCAGCCTCCACCAACTGCATAAACCTCCATCGGGCTCGGCTCTGCTACCAGCCTCCACCAACTGCATAAGCCTCCATCGGGCTCGGCTCTGCTACCAGCTTCCACCAACTGCATAAGCCTGCTGAGGGGCAGTTCTATGGGCACATGTGAAGCGGTCTGTGACACTGCTTGTAAAAAAGGGATATTTAAAGGAGGTTTGATCACTGTGTATAGTACTTCATACAAACATGTGTAGCGCTTCACATAATAAAGACAATATGATGGCAATACATGTGTTGTGTGTTTGTTTGACATTAAATACAAATGTATGCATCATAGGAACCTCACAAAGTTACCTGCATGCTATTCACAAATATATGCGACACTAAGTAGCAATGTGTTGCGGGTAGAATATTACCACATGTATAGACTACTACTCGCCAGTGTTCGCATTTAGATGATCGTATCGTGTGGGTTTACAGCGACGATCGAAGTATTGCTTTGCAATATGTGGTGTCATTAAGGGGCTGTGATATTGTGGTTAATATGGCTATTGCCTTGAGACAACCCCGAATGCGTGATGACTGAGTAGCCTTCATTCGGGTAGTAACTATGTGATTCGGAAGAACTGAAACAACATGTTGCCTTAGGCCAACGTAGTGAATAAAGTTGTCACTGATTTACCATTATTGCCATGTGCTTTCAGTAGTTTGCGGTGTAATCCAATGGATTGGAGTGACTGTTGTGTTTTTGCTCGTGGGATCGACTCCCACTCGAATCTTTAGTTTTCTTAACATCCATTTATTATGGTGTGAATGGCTGTAATGTTGTGCTGTGCTCACTACATTTGTTCCGAATATAAAATAATGAAATGAATTGATTTCAAAAGATATAGCGAAGAAACAGTCAGCCATAGACTACACGAACTCGCATAGGAAACGAATGTTTCCATGTGTTACGCGTATTTTGATCGTATTGTCTAGGTTAGCAGCGACTTTCTTAGTATGAATTTGTAATATGTGGTATCAGATGGAGCTTTGATGTCGTGGTAAATACGACTATTGTCTCGAAACGATCCCAAATACGCGATTAGTAGCCTGTCTGGGAACCAGTTGTCTTAGAAAAAGCCAAAACAAGAGGTTACCTGAAGGCCAACCTGATTAATAAATACGTAACGATTCATCCAACTTTCTGTGAGCTGGAATAGCTCGCAGTGTAAAGCAACGTGCTTTGGATTATTACGTATTTTGGCTCTAGTGCGATCGTCTCCCACTTCATGCGAGCCTGCAAATGTTTTATTTTGTCTCCATTTTGTCGTGAATGGATGTAATGTAGTGCGCACGTAGCCTATACTTTAATACTTTCATTTTCGCCGCAGCAAATATGAGATCTAGATGAAATTCGCCAGTAATATGTTTGTGAATTTGTGACGAATCAGGTGATACAGGAAGACTGATGGGTGAACGCACAGCTGGGGAACCAGTTGGCTTGGGAACCAGTTGGGCGACAACACCGGCAACAAATATGACCCTTGATGATGTACCACTTGACCCCGTACACCTCAGTATTTTTTCTCATGAGAAGAGTAGGCATAGAGTTATATGAGAGTAGGATATCTCGTTAACTCTTTGACACCCATAATGCATCTCGACTGATCATACTGATCAAAACAAAAAACATGGCAGCACGTTATCGGTATTAGCCAAGTTAGCTTGTCGACAGCTACTGATGAAGAAAATATCATGTCACGGGGTAATTAGACTCACAGACAAATGATTATGGATAACTATGTCTATAAAGGAACACTGAATCACCACTATACCTAATATATGCGAGATTGTAAACCAGATGCAAAGTTGTTGAGTGATTAGGAAGGCCTCTAAATTAAATAGGGAAATGAAAGCCAAGAATTGAGCGTCAGAGAGGAAAATGCATGAAGGCTTCTCCCTGGTAAGAAAACTATAAGGCCCAACAGACAAAGAACTACAAATTTAGGACAGATTTACGGCCTAGGAAATTCCCCTGCCTTGCCCGGCTGTGCAGGGCCCCAGAGAAAGAATTTGTCCGAGAGACATCTAGTCTACAACACTTGACCAACCGGAGAAAACTACATAAATGCATAGAAATGTACCAATGGTAAACACTGAAATTAATGTAAACGAAAGTATAAAAGCCAATGTTGAACGAAGGATCCTCATTCAGACCCCGGGGTCTGTCTCATTGTTTGTGAGAATTGAACGTCGTCGTTGGATTCGAATAAACTCTCTTTTTGCATCAGTCTCCAAAACTCTGGTTCCGTGCAGTCTCTAACTTATCTCTGAAAGAACTCAGTGCATTACGAAAGATCTTCTTCAACACTACACTACGATAATATATCATATCCATTCAATGTGGATTCACTTGTGTGAATATTTGAAAATCGAAACAGTATTGACAGTACTAAGTTATTTTAATAAATATTTTAATAAGTTAAAAAACCCACACCAACACGTTTCTGAATTTTGACCACAGTATCCTTTCACTCATTTCTGGTACACGTCCAGGAAAGGATACAATCTTGTCATGGTCACGTTACATATCAAGGAATATCATAAGCACAAACATTCAGCACACAGCTATAAAAAAGATAGCAAAATGATTTAAAACCTTGATGCTGTGTAGGGGTAGACAAGGCTTCTGTCAACATGTCGGCAAAAAGGTATAGCATGTTTGAGTTGTGTGATGTACTGACTATCACAAACCAAGAGTGTGTGTGAACCAAGCCAGTTCGAGCTGGGCAGCAGTTACTTCTGTAGGCCTACCTGTGCTGTAATAATAATAAAGTAACTACTACTAAAGAGAGAAGGGAAAAAGAGGGGACATAGTCTTCGTCTAACAAGGACAAGAACAAATAGCAACAAGAGACAGGCCTTCTTTGGCAACAGAGTGATACCCTGGTGGAACACATTACCTGAAGAGATGGTCACAGCGCCCACAGTCAACAGTTTCAAGGCCAGATTCAACAAATACATGGAAGATCACCCAGTCCTGTACAACTACAGATCATTGGACAATCCACACAGACCCAACATGACAGTCTGTTACTGAGGAGTCGAAAAGGAGTTCAAGAGGAGCAGTTTCTACTGAAGTGACACTCCTACCTAACTGAAGAACTCTACTCTACTATATTTAGGACATGATCCTTTACACAGGATCCACAATGGACATCCAGGATCATGAAGTGCTTGGGATTTCTGGGTCTGTTGTCATGACAAGTCAACTGGCATTTATTGTCATCATATACTTACAGTACACAATGAAATGAAACAAGATTCTTCCAGGACCTAGACATGGCCTAGACAACTGCAACAACTACTTGGAATTATGTAAAAAAGATTAGTCCAACAAGACAAGATACATTTTGTGACAAATGCCTCAAGACACCAAGTAGTGGGGATACTCTGAATGTAAACAAGTAGGCTAGTGCAAGGGAAACTGTGAATGTAAACATAACTAAAATACTAAAACCATATGTGGACATCAGATATTGAGGTAGCAGCCATATGCAAAGAAATATCTAGTGGAGTGATGATGTACAGGAGCGTATGGGGTGCATGGGTTTGTCCACAATGTGTGTGGCTTTGGGGATGCAGCGTTTGGTATAGATGTTTGTGAGGGAGGGAAGAGAGATCCTGACTATTTCTCAGCTGTCCTCACTGTCCTCTGCAGGCCGTGATGCAGCTCCTCGGGATGCTCTCTAAAGTCCTATGCAATGTGGTGAGGATGTGGGATGGGCTTTCAGTCTTTGCAAAAAATAAACACCCTGCTGGAAAATCAAGAAACTAGGTGCTTGACGTTCTCGTTGATGTTCAGCAAGGAATGGTCACTTTGTGCTGACCGTACTTGCTCAACACCTGAGAGAAGGCCATGTACACATGGAGAATACATGGAGAATTTGTACAGCAGTGCTGTCATTTTCGGATTCTTGGAACGGGCCTGTGCGGGCCGACATTCACCTGTAAAATTAGAAAGGGAGATGTTCAATTTATAGTCAACAGCAGGCAATCAAGTGGTATGACAAGTGGTGCGTTTCATTACCCTATGAAACATTACAGTCTTACAATACCTCCTTGTCATTTCAATAGGTTGTTATATTGAATAAGCATAAAGTCTGGTTTATTCTACATGTCGTCCATCAACTAGCACTAGCTCAGATATTCCAAATTACTTATTATTCCAATTTACACTTGCCTCTCATTTTTGCAATACTTGAACTGTGGCCTGACAATAAATCAAGAATAAATGTTCAATCAACAGGGAAATTAATGACAGTAGATGGTAGCAAGAGATCACAAAACATAGCCATCAATATAGAATGGATGTCTGAATTATTGGAATTGCTTTAATTTGACTAAACATGGCAAGTTAGTAATCGCTAGTTACCTGAATAATACCCTTTACTACGAGCTAGCTAGCAAAACATCAGATAGTGGAAAACAACCACAGGTCATGCTTTTGTCTCAATATCATGCCACAAGCATGAGTATATTTTGCGGGTATAAATAATCTACTCACCAGAAAAGTTTCCCAGATAAAGGCAGCATGAGCTGGCTTGATCGCCTTTCGTCGAGATGGGAGTCATGTTCCAGTCTTGCCTTTAACTCAACTTGGTTGACAATCAACAGTTGTTGCTTATTTACTTGGCTATGTTAGGCTACGTAAATGGACTGGATTTATATAACACGTAGTTTGTGTAATGCAAGTGCATCCAGGCTAACTTGTTAAGGTTGTAATGGATCGTTTTTTTTTCTTCCATCCAGTAACTTATTTTGTGAACACGGGCTACGTTGCCAACTCAAAAGGTTTACGAGATGGAAGCCAGCTAGAGAAAACAAAACGATGCAAGCTACAAAGGGCCTATAGAACAATGAAATTGCTTGCAGCCAACAGGAAGAAAAATTAGTCAAAGACAACTGGGTCTATGAAACTTTTAAATATCCAGTTTTTAATGTTGACACCACGTAGTGAAAGGAGGGATTTGTGAAAGAATGATAACAATGCTGCTAATCAACGCTGCTATACCACTCACTAACTCAGTACATCAAATGTGTAATGCTTAAAAAACAAACATCTCCAATTGAACAGAGTCTGGGGTTGGTGCACGCGTTCATGTATCACCCCCAGTCACAGGGAAAGGTTGAGCTCATGAATTGGAATCTGGAAAGCAGGTGGACCAAAATCTGTGCAACAACTAACATGAATTGGGTGGATGATCTCAGAACCCAGTCGTACATTGCAGGAGTTGGTGGAGCAGGGCCAGTGAACTGTTTCTTATTGCTACGAAAGTGAGAGTCCGGAAAAGAGGGTTACGACTAGGTCACGAGTGATACTGCTTGACCACACTAGAATTGTACTGGACTAAGAAGGTTTCCGCTATTTTATTTGTGTTATATCAATATCAACATGAATTGTCTCTGTCTTCCTCTCCATATTTAGTATGTTGTGCCTGTTTGCTCTGTGTGGGTGTTGCTGTATCCCATGCATCAGGTCCCTTTGCAACCGGATCATTGTCTCAGCTGTGGAGAACCCGAAGGCGGGGTTCCAAATGTCGTTGCTGGGCCTGGCTGACCAGGATGAGGATGCGGTGGTTGGCCTGGGCTATGTTGATTGATCTCTGGTGTTTTCAGAGATCAAAAGAGGGATTAAAGAATATACAATACATTACAGCACAATATATGGTCTGTCATCACCAGCTGTATCACGGGCACAGCATTTTCTATAATTCCAGACATCTGTGTAGCACCAATTATATCAAGGGCTATCATTATCTATAGGCTAGTTCAAGTTATCAATATTTGTGGCTTATTAATCACTGAATGCATCATAGCACAAGAACAATGTTCATACTACTTTATAAAGGATGCATGTCTTAAAGAATACATTGTGCTTATTAAAGTAATGTTTTATGTTTTAACTTAGAAGTTTGCTTAGGCCTAAACATAGTCTCATTTAGGGAGTGGGGAACAGGCTGTACTGTGTGCCCTAATCTCTTCATTTCAGGAGCCAGGAGCAACCTTGAAGCCGGGCTGGGATGGCACCGGAGCGTGGGGCGCGCCAGCAAGAACAACTCCCGCATGAGAAAGCTCAACCTTCTTTTGATCATTTTGTATGACGGCATTGTAGCCTATAATATATCCTGGGGCAGGGACAGATAGCCAGTTGGACTTCGTGAACCAAGCCCTAACATTGTTGCGGTTAGGGAAACGTAGACAACCCCAGAGCTCTGTACTTGTTGATTTCCAACTGCTGCATTAAAGCTGATATTATCGGACCTCTGCGACTCCAGACCACTCTTTCTAGAACACAGACTTGTGTCATTGAAAACTAGCATTACATAGGCCTATTGGAATAGACACAAAGAATGTCAACCCTTCAGGGGCCTCCTCCACAGGACTTCACTCTTGCTAAGGAGCTGGCCCTCTCCAGCTATCAGGGTCGCCCCATGATGGAAGGAGTGGAAGGGGGCACTTCTTCAGACCCTGGTGGCAGCAGCTCGGTAACCCAGGCATATGTATGTTTCAAGTGATCTATGTGACCATGTTCATTCAACAATTCTTTATAAATATTGTGGAAGTGAAATGTAGAATCAGAAAGGGATTTATTCGCCATGAAAGTTTGCACAGACAAGGAATTTGCTTTGGCAGGAAGGTGCATACAATAAACACATAGGAACCTTACATTTAAATATGTGGACTATCTACACTAAGGGTACATAAACTAGCAATACTAAGTGGAATGTATAACTGTCCTCTGCAGTGACAGGAAATAAAGTCGTGTTGCTGCCACCACCCACTGTCGTCCCACTATGCCATACAGAGGTAACCATGAAACTAAGAGTCATACGCCAGTACGTATGCCATATGTGGTTGCTGAATATTGATCAAATATGCCATTTACTTTCTCAAGTGGAGGTCCTAGATGATCAGGAAACTGTGCATGCCTGCTCAGAGAGCATTTTGGGGGTACACGTTTGATTTGATTTTACCACTTGCAACATAGATGGTGAGAGTGTGTGAACGCGTGGCTGTGATTGAAGTGTCTGTAATGACTTACTAATGGTGGTGGTCTGAACATGAGACACAAGTCCTTAAAGTTCTCATTTCAAATATAAATCAATTGATTAAATTGCTATGGTGGTAAACTCAGCAGGAAGAGGAACTTCTTCCTCCCCCTGAGCATAGGGCCTCCACTTCAAAGCCGAGACAAAGACACAAGGTATAAGCAAAGAACCTTGAAACACAGTAGTCAAATGGACACCTTCAACTTTCTCCAAGTGTGCCTTACAAAGGGACAATGTTCTTTATTTGTTTCAGGTTGGAGCAGACAATGTGAGGGCCCTGTATAAAAGAACCCTTGAGCTCGATATAGAGTATAAGAGGCTTTTAATTTAAAATAACAAGGCTGGAGATAGAAAACTGGAATATGAGAAGAGATAGTACATGACTGAATGACACTAAACTTAGTTACACTGACATTATATTTCTGTGTTCCTAGGAAAGGGAGAACACATGAGGATGTATTTGTTAAACTTTTTTCTACGTTTTGGTGTTTTTATACCTTTTTGTGGCTTTTTTGTTGTGTCTTTTGAGTCTTTTGTGAAATGATCATTGTAGGCTACGTATACACATTGTTCTTTTTGGTTTTAATGTTTTGGTTAAAAGAAACCCAACATTTTGATATGGAAATAATTAGAAAGTGGGTCAAAGCAACCCAAGGACAGCAGAAGGGGTTAAGGGGAGACACCCCATTGAATAGGAATAACATATCAACATGACACTACATAAAAGTACCCGTAGCGAAATAACGCTATGCATTGCATATGCACATTCTAAGCATTGCTAGTTTATGTACTTTTCCTATAGTTAGATCTCATATATTTTTTTTAGGATTCCTATATGTTTAACGACGCACCTTCCTGCCAAAGCAAATTGCTTGTCTGTGCAAACTTTCATGGCGATTAAAACCCTTCATGATTCTGATGTTCTGGCTGTTCTGAGCGCACCTCTCAATATCCGCGCACCAAGCTCCACATCTTCTATGAACGGTAACGCCATTATCCTCTCAAGAATTAGTTAGTGGGCGGGGCTTTTATACCGGTTGATCTCTGATCTCCAACTATAACCTGCTCCCGACCAGGTTAGCCGTTCAGCATATGTTACCATGGCGATCTACCCCGATAACAAGTGATCCACCTTTGTAGTACAGAAAACCCGGGGTGGAACCTGAAGTTACCTCGCTAACGTCAAATCTTGCTTCGTAGTACAGGCCCCAGGTGTCTAAATATATGTTTTTTGTGGCAAGGAATCCAATGGTAACAATCTGCATTGCGTATTTTTACCAATAGGCCGCCATATTGGATTTCAAAATGGCTTCTTTACATTACATGGCCGATGTCAAAAATATTTTGACAGTTTATTGTAAATATGTAAAATATGTTTTATTCTTATGTTTATTGGGTGTGCGCTTTGCCTTCGGCAAGGAGCGCCAACCTTTGTTATACATTATTATTATTATTCTTTTCGCGCCCGTAAGGCTCGGTCAATATTTGGACTACGTAGAAAACGTTGATGTCAAAGGTTTTGTCTTGGTAGCGATTGAGTTGCTTGTATTCAGATTTTCGTTCCGTTGCACAGTTTAGGAGGATACGTTTGCCACGTTTTTGTGGCAAAAAGTGTATTTTGTCGGCAAAGGGTACTCAGTTCTAGCCTACGTCACTACGCCAGAACACAACGACGCATGGATAAAAAGTGATAGAGACGTTCTAGCACTCAAATTGGAGTTTAGATTATGACTGAAAAATACCACCCCCAAAACATCCCAACCATTTGGCTTTGTTGAGAAAGCGATTTCGAGTGAAACTGACATCTCAGATTTTTTATTTAGGTCGTGAAAGTCTTAGCAATTTCAGCGAATGCGGGTCGCCCAAGAGACCGCCTAGTCTTAGGAGGCAGCCATGCTAGAAAGCGTCAGTATTTTCGTAATTTGATAGTTCGGTCAATTCTAAACCAAAAAACAGAAGGAGGGCAATGTTATGACGATATGACTATTGTGAAGACAGCCAGGTGGTGGATACAAAAATATGCCCCCCAAAACGTAAACGAGTTTGACATCAGCGCCGGAAATTAGAACGTTTCTTTTCACATAAAGTTTAGCTGTGGCATCCAAGACAGTAGGCTACACACCATAGATATATTTATATGGTGTGTATTGAGTGAGGCGCGGTGTATCGAGTGTCTCACTCAAATAATTTAGCTTAAGATATGGCGATTGCCAAGACAGCCAGCGGGTCAGCATATTTTTGTGATTTGTGTGAAACTTGGAATTTGAGTGAGACCGCATCTTGTTTTGACGTTAGCCTCAGAGTCAGACTCGGTCACCCTGGCACTGGCAGTGTGTAGTACTGTCCTCATTTCCGGCGCTTTCAAACAATCAGCAGCCAGCTTGCCTCTAGCAAACTTCTTTTGAATTAGCCATTTCCATCTAAATTAATGTCTCATTTATTTACGTATTGGGGCCCATATTTTCAGTTAGCAGACGGCACTGTTTGAATCGCGATTCCATCAGAAATATTGCCAGTGACAACGTTGTTACAGTAGCTTGTTTCAAAGGGGGTTCTTTTGTTTCAAAGAGGGATCTTAATGAATTATGCAATATGAGTAGGCTAAATGCTTGAAAATATCACTAGAATGGAAAAGGGAACGGACCCACCTGCATCCAAGTAAGCACACCCTACAATTTCCCCAGAAATTGTACGCTCTCTAGTTTGTATATATTGTACATATTTTCACCTTCCCATTATTTTGTCATTCCAGGTTCACCGTTGGCGTTTCTGGTTGTTGTTCTGAAGTCAGTTCCACCATGTCCAAGAGGTTCAGACTAGCTCATGCTGAGCTAACTTCACCATCAACATCACCGCATCATTTCACTTGGAAAGACTCAATGATGGTCATGGCATTGAAGCTGCAATGGTTGCACATGGTGCACAATATCACCAGACATGCAGGCTCTAGTTCAACAACACCAAACTACAGAGGGCACAAAAGAGAGCACTCAAGAAAGAAGGTCAGAGCGATGAGGAACAATCTGTATGCAAACGCACCAGGACACATTCACGTTCATCGAGTACAGAGAAGGTCCCAGAAACTTGTTTCTTCTGTGGACAACCTACTGGGGCTAAAAGTCTTCGGAAAGCTGCAACATTTCAAATGGACAGACGAGTGCGTGCCTGTGCAACCCTTCTTGGTGATACAGAACTGCTTGGCCATCTCAGTGGGGGGGGACATGGTAGCCTTGGATGCCCAGAATCACCCACAGTGCTTGATAGGACTTTACAACCGCACAAGAAAGGTCCAGTCAACAGGACCACATGACTCAGACCAAGAGCGAGCAATGTCGGCTGTTGTCTTCGCTGAACTCGCCCTCTACATTGAAGAAACCAGACAAGATGAGGAGACAGCACCAGTATTCAGATTAGCTGATCTTGTCCACCTTTATCAGTCCAGAATGGAACAGCTTGGAGTGCAGCTCGACACAAGAGTCCACTCCACACGACTGAAACAGAGACTACTATCTCAGTTTACTGACATGCGGGCACACACCAAGGGGAGAGACATGCTGATGGCATTTGAAGAAGATATCGGTGGTGCTCTTGACAAAGCCTTGGATCTGGACAGTGATAGTGATGCAGTCCATCTTGCCCGTGCTGCACATATTGTTCGCCGTCACATGTTTGGAGAAGCCAAGCCCTTCACAGGATTCCCAGAAGGATGTCAAGAAGAACCTGTGCCACCGTTGCTGCTTTCCCTAGTCAGGATGATCCTAGAGGGACCCAGTATCAAGGACCAGATGGCAGACACTAACCCTGCAGCAATTACCGCAGCCCATATACTGAAGTTCAACAGCGTCAAACACAAACACGTCCCACCACATCATCCACCTGTGTCAGGCACAGTGTTGCACAGGAGACCCCACTTCCAACATACATAGGGATGATGTTGCATGTTCATACACACAAGAAGGAATTGGTCGACAGACTGTCACCCCTTGGCCTGAGCAGTGCTCCAGGTCTCAGCACAGATGGGGAACAGTGTCAACTATTTCATGTGTGGACACGTTGTGAAGATTGCTGTAGAACACCTGAATCCTGGACAGACACCAGTGGTCACCTTTGATCAGCCACTGTTGGCTTTGGCCAAGCAGATACAGTAGAAGTGGAACAGAGAGTTATCGTGAAGACCACATAGTGGTGATGTTTGGTGGTCTCCACATAGAGATGGCGGCACTGAGAACCAGTGTTGGGTAACGTTACTTTTAAAAGTAACTCATTACAGTTACTAGTTACATTTCTTGTAAAGTAACTAGTTACGTTACTTAGTTACTTGCAGTTGAGAGTAAGGCGTTACGTTACTTTTGCGTTACATTAAGAAAAGTATTTTATTTCTAAGACAACTCACCTCGGTCAATCTTATGCTCAAAAGGGACATTTAATAGGTTGACCTCAGCAATAACACAAAGGTCTTAAATCAAGAAACTCTTTCATCAAAAAATGCCAGGCTTATTGAACATCCCCATTGCAGTGAACAATGAAAACAAAAACAACACAGCTAGATAGGTCACATGATGAAAAAGCTATTGAAGTTTGAAATACTAATACATTCATTGAAAAAAGTGTGAGGTAAAACTGAAAAAACTAAAGGCTGTGCAACATGTATGCATACATTTTGAACAGTTAAATGTCATTTTGATGTTCCTAGTTCATGTTGTTGAAAAGCTATTGACTTTTGAAATTATAAATGTGTAATTTGTTGATGGTCCCTAAAAATGCGCGTTGTTTAGGCAGTCAAAAGCATAGGCTAAGCGGCCGGTCGTAGCGTCGCTATGTCTGTTGAATATCGAACTTCCAACCAACTTTACCACGGTTCAAAATAATGGGAAAACTTCCACCCTAAAAACGCTAGAGCTACGCCTACATGCAGAGGCCTAGCAACGGGAACAGGCGCTGCCCAAAAAAAAATTCTGCCACTTTCTACTTGACATAGCCTATAATGCAACGTGATAAAGCAACGTAAATGTTACGTAGTTTGCACGGAGGGAAATTGAGTAACGCGTTACTTTTTTGAACAAGGAACTAGTAACGGATTAATTCAATTAAATAACTAACGCGTTACGTTACTTTTTGCGTAACAAGAGTAGTCTGACTACTGTTACATTGTAACGCGTTATTCCCAACACTGCTGAGAACACTAGGGGAATGGCTGCGAGGAAGTGGTTGGGTGCAAGCCGAGATTGCGACAGCAGGCTCAATCATTCCTGCGAGCATCTCATGTCTTGCGCACAAGAAGGGCACATCAAGTGACTGCAGCAGCACTGTACGTCCTGCAACTAATATATAATTTCCTGTTTTGGCATTTTGAAGTGATCATACATTATTGATCAAACTTAAATTTTTACGTTGTTTGAATAGTCAACGTCATAGAAGTAGGACAGTAGCCTAACTGTAGTGGAAACTTTATTTTGTAATGTTTGGTGAGTTTCGGCACTTTTCAGTTAGAATTTGCCATGTTACAGAGCCAGACAAGACTTTGCAGACGGTCCGCACATTCTCACGACTGCTTAAAAGTTTCCGTGACGGCCCGCACATTCTCACGATAAGTAGATTTTTATACATCACAAAGTGTGCGTGGAAACCAGCGTACGCAAGCTTTTTGTGCGTACGCAAGCTTTATACATGAGGCCCCAGGAGATGGACATTGTAAGGGAAATAAAACGGGACAGTTGGTATAGTTATGAGAACAAAAGAAAATCGGTGTCAAAATAAAAAGCAAGGTACTGTTTTATTATCCTATTCAGCCAAGCCTTTAAAGACATATGGACCCTTCAAGACTGGGACAAAGAATATCCACAGCAGTGGGATCAAAAAGATACACAAAAAGGTGGCGTGATTGTATGCACAGTAAGTAACTAAGCGGGGACATCCGGCGGGGACATCCCTTGTTATCTCACATATATATTTATTATTATTATTTTTGCCCCCCTAAGCCTCGGTCAATATTTGGACTACATAGAGAACGTCGGTGTCAAAAGTTTCGTCTTGGTAGCGATTGAGCTGCTATTACTTTTATTTACGTTCCGTTGCACAGTATAGGAGGATACAACGCAAAAAGTGTTTTTGTTGGCAAAGGGTACTCAGTTCTAGCCTACTTCACTGCGTCAGAACACTCTAGCAACGAGGCATGGATACTACGTGTATAGAGACTGTTGCACAGCAAGGATGGTATCGTGCCGCCCCCCTAAGCATCCGTCAATATTTGTATTACTAACAAAACATCATGTCAAAAGTTGGTAGCCATTGAGTTGCATGTATTTTTATTTACGTGGCTAACTTGCTAGCCAAAGTCACTGACGCTATTAACATCACGAAACACGTGTGACTACCTCTAGCAGAACATTAGTTTAGCAGCTTAACTTCTGGGAGATAACTAGACTAACTATAGCTTTAACGCTGCTGCAGAAACGCCACAAGCAAAGAGGCCAGGGTGTATTTACTCATTTTACTTTGTGATATGAAACACAATTGTGAAGTGTAATGTACAATATAAGCTGATTTTATTGAGGAACTACATCTACTTTCGGAAACGGTAGTCAACTATTTCACTGAAGCATTAGTATCATGACATTAGCCTATAGAGACATCCAAGATGGCGCCGACGATGGCTGGTGGTTCGGTGCGCTGTGTTTTGTTCAGTGTTCTGCCAAGATATCCGGGGTTCTCTAGCAAGAGAAACATTGCTAAACATTAGAACTACAACTCCTGTGGATTTATTTACCACTTTTCTGCTTCCAGCGGCATAATTAGTGGGAATTATAGTCAAGGCCACCCTTGGCTTTGTGCTAGCAGCGAAGCATCGTAGGAGAGGTAAACGGGCCGGTGCCCTGGTGCGACTCCGTAGGCGCGGAGCACGCACAGCGTTACCGGGGATATTGTTTGCTGGGCAACAAACTGGACGAGCTTCAGCTACTGGTGTCGAAAAACAGAGACTTTCATTCATCTTCCGTTTTGTGCTTCACGGAGACATGGCTGAGTGAACTGATCCCGGACTCTGCGCTACAGCTAGCAGGTTTCAAACTGCTGAGAGCGGATCGTGACTCCCTGCTCTCTGGCAAAACGAAAAGCGGTGGTATTTGTTTTTTTATTAACAGTGGCTGGTGTGAAGATGTGACAGTGATCCTGCAGCACTGTTCTCCTGATCTGGAATCATTTTTTATAAACTGTAAACCTTTTTACTCGAGTTTGCTTCATTCATACTGGTCGGCGATAACATGCCGCCTCAGGCTAGCGCCAATGAGGCTCAACGTGTGCTCGCTAGCCAGATATTGTGTGTGGAGCATGAAAATCCGGATTCCTTGGTTATTGTGCTAGGCGACTTTAACAAAGGCAATCTCACTCAAGAACTCCCCAAATACAGACAATTCATCAAATGTCCTACCAGAGAAGGAAACACTTTGGATCACTGCTACTCTACAATCAGTAAAGCATACCATGCGGTCCCCCGTGCAGCACTGGGTCACTCAGACCACGTCATGGTCCACCTGATTCCTGCATACAGGCAGAAGCTAAAGCGCTGTAAGCCTGTTGTGAGGACATCAAAACAGTGGACCAGTGAGGCTATGGAGGATCTGCGGGCGTGCTTGGACTGTTCTGACTGGGATATGTTCATGACTGCCTCCAATAGTCTGGATGAGCTCACGGAGGCTGTGACATCATACATCAGCTCCTGTGAGGACTGCTGTATACCAACACGCACCAGAGTGAGCTACAACAACGACAAACCCTGGTTTACAGCTAAACTCAGAAGACTGAGTCTGGACAAAGAGGACGCTTTTAGGAGTGGGGACAAGGACAGATTCAAGGAGTCGAAGAACAGGCTTAGCAAGGCTGTGAGGGAGGCTAAATGACTGTACTCTGAGATGGAAGCGCCAGTTCTCTGTTAACGACTCTGCTTCTGTCTGGAGGGGGCTCAGGCAGATCACCAACTACAAGCCCAGAGCCCCCCACTCCACTAGCCTCCATCCTGTAGATGGAGAAAACTATTCTCCATCTACAGGAATCCAAGATGGCAGCATGTCTTTGTTTGTCTGTGTCCTACAGTTAAGTGATTTTTTACTCTAAATTTTATTCTACAATCTAAATGTATACTTTGCACTTTGGTAAACCTCCTCATACATCTGACTGCTTCAACAACATGAGTCTACCGGTTTGCCTGCGTGCTCGTCTCGCATTCTCTGGGAGTTCTGGGATTTAGTGATGGGTCATCCGCTTCTTCTCGGATTATTCTTCCAAACTCTGGAACTATGCTGCTTTCTGATGCTGGCGGATCTGCAGCAATCCGTATGTCCGCGTCGGTCTTTCCTGGCTGTTCTACCGGGTCTCCTCAGCTGGGCAGAAGTACGGCAGTTTCGGCCCAACAGCTGCAGACGCGACCGGGAAGTCAGCGCTGCCCGCTCGACAAGATCAGCGGGCCTTTGGATTGTCCTACTCCTGGTCCTATCAGGTAATATCCATCCAAACCCAGTCCCAGAAGTGATTTTGAGTCCTGACGATTTAAAAAGTAGCGAAGGCTTGCGTTTTGTCCATGTCAACGTGCGCAGTCTGATTAACAAAATCGACGCTATTCGTCTGTGGGCTAAAATGACAGAAAGTGATGTAATTGTCTTGTCAGAGACATGGCTCAAACCATCAATTACGAACAACATGATTCATATCGATGGCTATAATCTCTTTCGGACGGATCGTGTGAATAAAGGAGGGGGCGTAGCCATATATGCAAAGGCTTCGTTGGATTGCTGTTCCGTCGAAACAATAACAAAACCGAAGTTTTTTGAACTGTGTGCTGTCAAATTAAATCTCCCCAATGACACTTCATTGACTGTGGTAGGATGCTACTGCCCACCATCAGCTGTAGCTGCGGCAACTGCTCTGCTATCTGATTTTCTGCATGAACTGTCCAATGAGTTTATCGTTCTGGGAGACTTGAATTGGGACTGGCTTTTGCCTTCATCACCGTTAAAAGACATTTGCGACGCGTTAAACTTGACGCAACTAGTTCAGTCACCTACACGCCTCAATCTAAAACGAATGGACAAATCTACATTAATCGATGTAATTCTGACTAATTCCCCACACAAGTACTCTGCCTCTGGTGTTTTATGTAATTTTTGGTGTTTTATGGATGATGTTGAACTGGCATGGGATTATTTTAAGAAGACTTTTTTAGCCATAATTGATAAACATGCTCCTACTATAAGATATAGAGTGAGGGGCAGAGACAACCCCTGGTTTAATGACAGCATTGCAACTGCAACTAGAGAGCATGCAATTTCTGGGGAAATTGTGAGGGTGTGCCTGTTTGCGTAGGTTGCAGGTGGGTCCGTCCCTTCAAGTTTTCCCTTCTAGTGATATTTTCAAGCATTTAGCCTACTCATAGGCTATTGCATAATTCATTTAGAACACCCTTGGAAAGAAGCTACTGTAACAACGTTATCACTGGCAATATTTCAGATGGAATCGCGATTCAAACAGTATGTCTGCTAACTGAAAATATGCCCCCAAAAAACCTAAATAAGTTTGACATTTATTTAGTAGAAAATCGCTCATGCATAAAAAGCTCAATAGCGATCATTGTCAGTAACGACGCAAAATGCGATATAGCCCTTTGTGGAGAAGCTGCCCCGGTAAATTGTATACTACAGTGTTCGTCTTGGTAGCTAGCGATTGCGTTGGTGGCTGGACGAGCTGGTGGCTGGACGATTTGTACAGTACCTCCCAGAAGCGGTCTGGAACGGAAGACTACAAGGTAGCAAATTAGCTGTAGCTAGCTAGGTTTAACACTTTTGGTAACAGATATACAGTAGTAGAGATGTGCTGGGGGCTGTTGCACGAAACCAGGATAAGCGATTAAGCCGGGATATTCAAGTTATCCTGGATGACTTTAGCTTTGACTTGGTTGCACGAAAGCAGCTTGAATTAAGCCCAGCCAAGTAACCATGGAGATTTATTCTTTGCAGCTAGCCTGCTCCAGAGCAGGCTAACAGTCAGGCTAAACTTAAATCTGGAGTCTCGTGTTAAATCAGCGGACGCTCTGATCCGAAATAAACATTACAATTTAGCAGTTATTTCGTTGTCTTCTGAATGTGTTCTGATTTATTTTTATTAACATGCATTACTTGTCACTATTGCTGTCACGAGTTAGATTTTAAACCCTACTATTGCAGTTGTTTAGATGGTTAGAAATGGTTGAATAAAGTCAGTGATGAGGGCAATAGGTATATAAAGTCCTATTCATCTGTGTTTCTTATTGCACCATGGCATTTCCATTTCTAAACGACATTGGACGAAGAAGCACTGATACTAATACATGCTTTTAGACATGAAAGGGTGTTTCGGGACAAATCTGACCCGTTCGCTTTTTCGGACGAGTAGGCTACCTGCAGTGACGTGCGGTCAGGGGAGGCAGTGTCATCATGACATGTAATAAAACGAATAACATAAAATAATAATATGTGTCCACTGATCTGTGATATAAATATAATTATTGGATGATTCCAAGGGGTTTTATAGCCACTATTGCTGAATTTAAGTATTTTCCTGTTCAAATACGGGAAAAGAAGCGAATATAGCTGTGCCTCCTCTCGGATTGCGCAATCCCACACAAACTGTGCTGAGCTGCTAATTTTTTTGCTCACATTTTTATTATATGTCCTCACATTTCATAGTCTTGGTCATGTATTTTACGTCTTTGTAGGCTATAACATATTAGTCTTGCTGATCGTACATATTATTAATTGTTGCTCAGCGGGTGAAGAATGCTGCACGCATGTGCTGCATCAGTGAATTTGTGATCGATACCTTGGTCTATTTAAGAAATCCGTGAAGCTGCACTTATCCCAACTATGTACACCTGAATTGACATAGCTTTACCTTCTCATCCTGGCTCGGCAAACGTGCAACCGATTAAGCCGCGATGAGCTGATCACACTAAGTCAAGCGGCGCCTTTTCAGTTATCCTGGATATCTTTATTCTACTTTTGTGCAACAGCCCCCTGGTGTAGCAGCTAGAGCTAACTCCTCTCTGAAATAGCAGACTACTGTTTCCGAAAGTAGATCTATACTAGCTTAGCTCTAATATCAGCGTACAGTTATAGAGCTATCACATTTTAGCTCCTACATTTCAAAATTGTGTTTCATAGCACAATGTTAAATAGTAAATAGTTAGTAGTAGTAGATTTTATTTGGACATGGACATGACAATGTCATTGGACGAACCAGATGCATTGTTTACAGTGTGTTAGCATAAATGCTAGTTTACAACACCTGTCCACAGGAGGCTTTTTGAAAAACAACAAAATAAACTAAACAAAACAGAAACAAAATCAAATAGGCCTACTAATAAAAAACTGATAATTAAAAGTAAAAATGCAGAATACAATAGTATACAAGAGTACAGAGCAGCAATATAATGAGTCAAATATATATAGGCTACGTAGAGTAAAACAAAGGCAGCATGATCAAACAATAAACCAGTTGTAAATTATTTGTGTGAGCACTGTTGATTTGATTTGAGCCGTTGTTTAAGTTCTCTGTTAAAAGTGTTGCTATTAGTCTCTAGTTTTAGACTAGTGGGCAAGAGGTTCCACAGTTTTGCACCCTTTGCAGAGAAAACAGACTGACCGAAAGATGTCTTGTGTATTGGAACAAGACAATCACCATTGATGGAGGCTCGTGTATTTGCCCGACGAGAGCTCTGACGTCTGATGGCCAATTCAGACAACAGTGGTGACACATGGTTATTTACACACTTGAAAAACAATTTAAGATTACTGAAATTAATAAAGTTATCAAAGGTGAGAAGGTTGTGTTTTTTTAGAATGCCACAGTGATGCCATCTCATGGGTTTCCGGTCCATGACTTTTATTGTCTGTTTGTATATTGAAAAGATAGGTGTTAATGTGGTAGAAGAAGTTTGTGACCATGATGTGATACAGTATGACAAATGAGAAAAAATCATAGCGTGCATAAATAATTTGGCCGTTTGACATGACAAGTCCCTTCTTATGAAACGGAAACAGTTTAGATTTAGTTTGACCTTCTTTGCAACATACTTAACCTGCGTAATACATTTTACATTTTTGTCCAGGATGATGCCCAGATATTTTACTTCATTTACTGATTCAATTAATTTATTTTTGATCCGTACCTCAAAGACATCGGTGACAGGTCTATTACGAATGGAGAAGCACATAGAGACGGTTTTCTTCACATTAATGGTCAACTGAGACAGCTCAAGCCATTTGGAGATGCTGAGTAATGCTTGTGTCAGGTGCTCACCTGCTAAGCTGGGTGTTTTACTGGACACATGGATAACAGTGTCATCAGCATACATTTGACAGTTGGACCCCGGACAGCAGTTTGGTAGGTCATTGATATACATAGAAAACAACAGTGGACCAAGTACAGACCCTTGCGGTACTCTCATGCTGCTGGCACGCAGATGGGACCTGACCCCATTGACCCTGACACATTGCTCTCTCCCCTCCAGGTAGGATGTAAACCACTGCAGGGCTTCTGATGACATTTTGAACTGTTTTAACTTGTTCATTAGAGTACTGTGGTTTACCGTGTCAAAGGCCTTTTTTAGGTCTAGGAACACTGCCCCAACAACATTTCCTTTATCCATTGAAGCTTTTATGTTTTCAAGCAAATAACAATTAGCTGTTTCAGTTGAGTATTTCTGTCTAAACCCAAACTGCTGTGGATGAAGCAGCTGGTTAGACTCTAAATGTTCCATTAGTTGCTCAGCTATAATTTTCTCCAGAACCTTTGAGACAACAGGGAGAATAGCAATAGGTCTATAATTACTCGCTATGTCCTTGTCTCCTGATTTATAAACAGGGGTAATTATTGCAGTTTTCCAGCTTTCTGGGAATATTTTGGTTTGTATAGACAGGTTAACTAAGTAAGTGATTGGCTCTAACAGGTAGCTCTGATGTTTCTTGATTAATTCAGCATGAAGATTATGAATGTCTTTTGACTTGGAGTTACTCATGTTTGTGATCACCTTTTTAACTTTATCATGAGATACAAATTTAATATAAAAGGAGTCAGACTGAGCATTGTCAAGTTCTTCAGTAGATGACTCTATAGCTTTAAAATGACTTGCCAGCTCTTGTACAGACTCAATAAAAAAGCTATTAAAAACATTTGCAATGGACTCATTGCTATGGATAAAAGTATCACCTACTTTCAGACCGGTTATTTTGGGGTGCTTATGCTTGCTGGAGTTGGTTAGTTTGTTTATATGTTGCCACAGTTTTGAACTATTACCATTGGCCTCTTCAATGAGTTTAGAGAAGTAATTGGTCTTGGCCTTTCGTAATTCAGACACTACTTTGTTCCTCAGGCCTGTGAAGATAAGGTGGTCAGTATTGTTTTTTGTTATTAAAGACCTTTTAAGAGCAAGATCTCGCTTTTTAATGATCTGAAGGATATCACTGTTGACCCATGGAAGAGATAATTTCTTCGGTCTGCTTTTCCAGGTTTGTGTGTATTTATCAATTAGATCACAAAGGGTTGAGACAAAGTTGTTGGCACTGTGGTTTAGATCTGGCTCTTTAGTTACCTTTTCCCAATTAATTTTACTCAAGTCATGTTCAAAGTCACCAACTTTTGACTTGGGAATTGCAGTTGTTAGAATTAGATTTTCTGTTTTGTTGTGGTGTACTAGGCGTTTTTTTGTTAGCTTTCGTACCATCAGTATCATATTATGATCTGAAAGGCCAGTTATTAGATTATATGTTTTTGTTACCCGCTCTGGCCTGTTTGTAAAAATCATATCTATGAGGGTTTCACTTTTCCTAGTGATTCGAGTAGGTCTACTGATCAGCTGTTTGTATTTAAATTTCTCCATTGTTGATTTTAATTTTGATTTACCACTTTTATCCAACCAGTTGATATTAAAATCCCCAAACAACATACATTCATGACAGTTATCGACAACAGAGAGAAGATTCTTCAGTTCATTGTAGACATTTGCATCATGGGATGGGGGATTATAAAGCACAACAATGTTAAATTTCATTTTAGGGGAGAGCATTACAGTCAATCCCAGGCACTCTAAATTCAGGTTCAGTTCAAGCTCTACACATTTAAGATATTCCCTAATATAAATTAAAACACCCCCTCCCCTTCCCTTGGCCCTATCTCTCCTATAGCATGTGTATCCTGATATGTCAATTAGGTCAGTAGGAACATTAGGATTTAACCAGCTCTCAGAAATACACAAAAAGTCCAAATTAGAGCCATTAAGAGCATTCCGGATTTGGTCTATTTTAGGTAGTATGCTTCTGATATTTATATGTCCTCCCAGTATTCCTTTAGGTTTACATTCAGAATTCCATATGATTTTGGCATGATTCACCGTTTGAAAAAGTCTTAGCTGCCGTTGTTTCTGGACTGCGCGATTAGTGAAATGTTTTTTGTCCCTTGCGGGCGACCGTCTTTGTTGACATTCGGCAGCTGTCACAAACAGTTCACCGCGAGAGTGACAGTTTATAGCTGGAGTACTGTATGGATTAATACCAAGCGCCGAACTCACCCCAGTGTTAGTGCCGCCGGTGGTCCCGGATTTGCCAAGTACCATTGCCGCTGAAGCAGCAACAAGTGCGGGATTATTCAACTCCGCGCTTCCATCCGAGCCCAAAGGGTATGACTGTAACCGCTGCACTAGCCCGACATGCTCTCCCAGCACGGCCGTGGACACCCGGGAACCCAGCGCGATACCTCGAACATCGATAAGTGGACTAGCCCGTCCACCCATCCATGTCTCCCCAGCGGAGCCGCACCGATCAGTATCCCCTCCGGCGAGCCGACTCCCAAGGCCCATGACCCCCCTGACCACGCCAGGACAGACGCTCTCCGGCATCAGAGTCTGCCGAGTCTGGGTGAGATGCAGCGGGGTTGTGATAATAACCGGTTGGAATGGATGAGTGACTTCAGACGATTCCGACTGCATCGGGATGATATTTTGCTCGGTTGAAATAGCTGGTGAGCGAAAAAGGGGTCCAGGATTTAGATGAACATCTCCAGATAGTAGTAGCAATAGAAGTAGTATTTTGACAGAAGATTGGTTGTTATTCCGTCTGATTGTAGTTGTGAGTACTGGCGTGAGCAGCCGGGCCCGGCCGTCCTTGAGTAACCTCGTGTAGGCTGCGACATATCCAAATCCTAAGAATTTGAACTGTGCATTTGCTGATAAAATGCCCAGTGGATCAGCGGTTGTAGGCCAGTGGGGATGGTTGTTTTTTGCAGCCAGAGTCTCTGGTGCATCACAGGTGACCAACACCGGTATCAGTAGTAGGAAGCCACAGGTGAGGAGGTACAAACCGGCATTGCTTTGTTCATGCTTGCCTTTGTTCTTTCTGAACAGTTTCAAAATGCCATGCACAATATTGTTTAAAGGCCAGATAATCTTAAAAAGTAGGTGGAAAAGATTAAAAACAGCAATGTTAAAATATCTTTGCACCTGAGTGGAGCCTGCCAAACCACCCAGAGCAGCTGCTGCCATCTTGATTGCCACGCCCTGATTCTGATAGGACATCCATGCAACCAGTTAGCTATCACCATAGCCTCTTTGCTTGTGGTATTACAAATCGTTGACTTGCAATGTCATGTCTAATAAATACCAAAACAAACATTTATTTGTGAGGAATGGTTATTTTAACAATTGAAAACAGATGTATCACAGACCGCTGTCGTATGTGTTGCATGTCGCCCGGGCAACAGAGGGTAATGTCATGATGCTAACTACAGACTACTGTTTCCGAAAATATATGTACTTAATAATATCAGCATATATGATATTGTACATAACATTTCAGAATGTTGCTTTGTATGACAATATTAAGAGTAATTATCACCCTGGCTTCTTTGCTTCTGGCATTTCAAGTTAGCCTAGCCTAGCTATCTCCCAGCAGTTAACGAGCTGCTAAACGAATGTTCTTCTACAGCCTGGCAGTCACGCGTGTTTTCGTGACGTTAGGAACGTCAATGACTGTGGCTAGCAAGTTAGCCACATTAGCTTCACTTTTCGCCACAAAAATGTACTTTAAGCTTAAACCATGCATCGGAACGTAAATTCTGATACAAGCAACTCAATCGCTACCAAGACGGAACGTTTGACCGGGTCGTTCTCTATGTAGTCCAAATATTGACCGAGTTTTAGGGGTGGGAAAATAAACAATAATAATAATAAATATATATGTGAGATAACAAAGGATGTGACGACGACGTCGTGCACACCCAATTAGAGAACGAAATGAAGCATGGATAAAAGCAAAAAGAAATAATAATGACAAATGTTGGTTAAATTATAGGGTATTGAGAAACAAATGCACAAGACTAATAAAAACTACAAAAAGTGAGTATTATCTGAATTTAATAAATGAAAATGAAAATTTTGGAAAGCTAAATTAAATCTTCTTCAGGTGATGTGCCACCTCCCGCTATCCCTGAATTCATTACAACAAGCCATGGTGAAGTTAGGGGTAAACAAAGCATGGTAGATACTTTCAACGAGCACTTTATTAATGCAGGAAGAGATACTCAGTCAACACTTCCAGCCACCCCCATGGATAGTGGAACCTCCATCATTGATTCATCTAATGAAAGTCTAAATAATTTTAACTTCACTCCAATATCTGCGGCGGAAGTACAAAAGGCTCTTTTGGGGTTGGACTGTAAAAAGTCTGCTGGGCCAGACCAGGTTGAGCCATATTTTCTTAAAACTGCTGCGAATTTGATTGCCAGCCCTATCTCCTCCATCTTCAATCTTAGTCTACACTGTGGTTCTATCCCAAAGTCATGGAAATCTGCATTTGTCCTTCCACTTTTAAAAAGCGGAGACCCTTCGGTTTTAGATAATTATCGCCCAATCTCCAGACTGTCTGTCTTGGCCAAACTGCTTGAGTCTTTCATAAATGAGCAACTAAAACATTTCTTATCTGACAACTCCATTTTGAATCCCACTCAGTCTGGCTTTAGACAAGGACATAGTACAATTACTGCTGTAACCTCAGTTACAAATGATATCTTACATACTTTAGATAACAAGAAGTGTTGTGCTGCTTTATTTATTGACCTTTCTAAAGCATTTGACACTGTGGACCATCACCTTCTCCTGCAGAGATTGCAAAGTATAGGCTTTAGTACCACTGTATTAAGCTGGTTCACTAATTACCTGAGTGGTAGAACTCAGTGTGTGGCATTGGACTTAAAGCAAACAAAGATTCATCTTTACGCAGATGATACCATTATGTATACATCTGCCGCATCAGTCAGTGAAGCAATTACATATTTACAGTCTGCTTTTAGTGTAGTACAAAAATCTCTGGTAAGCTTAAAGTTGGTACTAAATGCTACAAAAACTAAGTCAATGATTTTTACCCGTTCACGCTCTCCAAAACATCACTTTAACAACTCAGGATGGTATGATAATAGAGAGAGTATCGTCTTATAAATACTTAGGTATCTGGCTTGATGATAAGCTATCTCTTGGGGTCCATATTGTGAGCCTTTTAAAAAAAACTTAGACCTAAATTAGGTTTCTTTTTTCGCATGAAAAAGTGTTTTCCTCATTTAGCAAGGAAAAGGTTAGTGCAGAGCACTTTCTTATCAATATTAGATTATGGTGACCTCATTTATATGCATTCTTCCTCATTGCTATTAAACAAACTAGATGTAATTTACCATTCAGCCCTGCGCTTCATCACAGGTGCCCCAGCTAGAACTCACCACTGCATTCTGTATGAGGCTGTACAATGGCCCTCCATCTCCCTTAGAAGGAAACTACATGCACTGATTTTTATTGCGAAAGCACTAATGGGTAAACTACCCCTTTACATTTCAAATTTGCTTTCCTTCCATAACAGTGTTTACAAAACAAGGTCATCAAAATGTATGTTATTAACCACACCACTAACAAGAACACAACTGGGTACAACAGCTTTCTCATCATATGCACCAAAGGTCTGGAATGAACTTCAAGCCACTCTAAAGCTGGAATCACTCCCACAACTCAGTACCTTTAAAAACATGTTGCAATCAGCTCTAAAAGAACACTGCAACTGTTTTTAACCTGATGCCTTTTATTTATTTTTAATTTGTTTTTTTTAGCTGTATGTATTAGCTTGTTTTTATATAGCCTGTTATGAAGTGTAATTTTAGCATTATAGTGTCAATTGTGGTGTACTTTGTTTGTGTGTGTGTGTGGCCTTGTGCAAATTCTGCAACTTCTTTTCTGCTGCCTGTCTTGGCCAGGACTCCCTGTGAGAAGAGTAACTGTAACTCAATGGGACCTTCCTGGTGAAATAAAGGTTAAATAAAAAAAATAAAAAAACTAGCGCCTGGTGCTGGCACACCTCAAATCAATCACAGACCCTCTTCTGGACCCCATGCAGTTTGCCTACAGAGCCAACAGGTCTGTGGACGATGCAGTTAACATGACCCTCCACTTCACCCTACAGCACCTGGCCAGGATCCTGTTTGTGGACTTCAGCTCTGCCTTCAATACCATCATCCCCGCCCTGCTTCAGGACAAGCTCCACCTGTTGGTGGATCACAGACTTCCTGTCTGACAGGAAGCAGTGCGTTAAGCTGGGAACACAAGTCTCTGACTCGCGGTCCATCAGCACCGGATCTCCTCAGGGCTGCGTCCTTTCTCCTCTGCTCTTCTCCCTGTACACGAACAGCTGCACCTCCAGTCGTCCGTCAAACTCCTGAAGTTTGCGGACGACACCACCCTTATTGGGCTCATCTCTGGTGGAGACGAGTCTGATTATAGGTGGGAAGCGGCCAAACCGGTGACCTGGTGCAGCCAGAACAACCTAGAGCTCAATGCTCTTAAGACAGTGGAGATGGTTGTGGACTTCAGGAAGAATACAGCCCCACTCACCCCCATCACCCTGGGTGACTCCCCAGTCAACACTGTGGAGTCCTTCCGCTTCCTGGGCACTATCCTCTCCCAGGACCTCAAGTGGGAACTGAACATCAGCTCCCTCACAAAGAAAGCACAACAGAGGATGTACTTCCTTCGGCAGCTGAAGAAATCTGCCAAAGACAATGATGGTGCACTTCTACACAGCCATCATTGAGTCCATCCTCACCTCCTCCATCACCATCTGATACGCTGCTGCCACTGCCAAGGACAAGAGCAGACGTATCAGCAAGAGCAGACGTATGCAGCGTATCATCCGCACTGCGGAGAAGGTGATTGGCTGCAATCTGCCTACCCTCGAGGACCTGCACACCTCAAGGACCCTGAGGCGAGCGAGGAAGATTGTGGCTGACTCCTCCCACCCTGGACACTCCCTGTTTCAGTCACTCCCCTCCGGCAGAAGGCTGCGGTCCATCAGGACCAACACCTCTCGCCACAAAAACAGTTTCTTCCCTTCTGCTGTTTGCCTCTTCAACAAGGCCAAGGGTTCACACTGACTTAATGACTTTACTTTAATGACTCTAATATTCTGCACTACATTACTGCATCTTGTACATTTGTATTTTTTGTCATATTTGTATTTTTATATAGTAAATTAGGCAACTTATATTTTATTGTATATTTTATTTTAATTATAATTCCACTTTAGTATAGATAGTATAGATAGTATAGTTATATAGTACAGATATTTAGTATAGATAGTCCACATATTTAAATTTAAGGTTACTATATGTTTATTGTATGCACCTTCCTGCCAAAGCAAATTCCTTGTCTGTGCAAACTTTCATGGCCAATAAATCCCTTTCTGATTCTGATGAATGACAGACACATTACAGGTTATGCTCCGGAAGATGGAGACATTGGAGGAGAACCAGCGAGAGGCTCTCCTATTCAGGCGACTACAGGGCAGACACACTGAAGAGGTGCAAGTGATGGACCTACAGGTGGCCCAAACACAGGCTGAACTCCAAGACATTGAGGAGCGACTTAAGGTGCTGGAGTTTTGAAAGAGAGGGGTAGGTGTTTGGAGATGCCATGAACTATGGCTTACACGCAGCGTTCAACGTTCAAATTGGTGCTGACAATAAATTCATGACTTCTAATTGCAGACGCTGTGATTAAGTGGAAGACGGGACTGGGAGAGAAGGCTGTGGAGCTCCTCATAGCAGAGACACTCAAACACGCCCTGGCAGCCCATTCAAAACAAGCCAGGTGAATGAATCATGATTGCAGCTTCCATATCCAACCTTTCACATGGCTATGTGACAAATTATGCAATTATGTTGATAGATCACTAAATTATTTTGTGCTTCATCGTCAGGGCCAACAGACAGGACCTGCAGCGGAGACTGGCAGAAGATTTTAATTCACTGTTTGGCACTTTGTTTGAAATAAAATGACTGAATGTTACATGGAAATGCTGCCTCGTTTATGATTAGCTTGAGTTAGGCTACACATCACACAAACATAGTCCTAAAGTTGGCTACCATGTGGGCTAGCCTATTAAATACAAGAACAAGAAGCATTTTGGGCAAATGATGTCTGCATATGAACCGCCCCAATATAAGCAGTAGAATTGAGAAATATAGGTCACTTAACTAACGTTGCAGTTACGGACTGGCAACGTCACCAAATTACGTTGCTAGGAGGTTGCGGTTACGGACTGGCAACGTCACAAAACAACGTTGCTAGGAGGTCGCAGTTACAGACTGGCAATGTCACAAACTGAAGATGCCGTTACCTCAGGGCGTCTTTCACTTCTCACGTTGCCGCAGATTGATAGTTAAGGTTTTGAAATGTTATGAAACTTGTGAAATGTAAGGCACTAGAGCAGGCCCCAGATAAACAGTTGATGTTTGTTGTGTTGTCTTTAAACGTTGAAAGGAGGGACTGTGGAAGAAATTGGGAATTCCTGTGTGCTTACATTATTCACTAATCAATAGAACTAGTCAATGGATACCAGTTAGTATGTTCTCATGTAAGCTTGCTATTAATAAGAGTAAATTGTGTCTATGGCTGTGTCTACTACCGCGCACCTAACGAAGTACACTGCAATGTAGTGCACTGCAATGAAGTGCACTTACATTGCAGTAGGCTCAGTTGCTGAGTAGTGCTGTCTAAACTGGAACACTTTACTTACCCAGTTAGCGGGAAGTGACGCACGCAAATCTGCTCGCGACACTCGAGAAACTAAACCGGCGAAACAAACCCGCTTGTATTTCTGTCACTAAGCATAAATAAAAACGGAAACAACATGAATCCCATTTGGAAACTGCAACACCTCCACAATCGTGGCAGGAACCTCCGGCTTCTGGCTGCACTCGAGATGGTATGTACATGTAATTGTGATTTTGCCTTACCTTCACAGCCTATAACCTCATGTAGGCTATAGTCGCAATCACATTCTCAATTATCGTTGTCAGAAGTAGCCTACTTCTTTGCAGTCCACATACACACCCTATGGAAATAAAACATGACAAATATGTACATGTCCCTGGATTTCAATTAGTTTTAAGAATTCTCTACTGAAATCATAGGCTTCTTCTGCTTGAATTCACACAGTAATGGGCCTACCTTGACTGACTGTACTTTTACACACATCTCTGTTGTAGTTAAGTTTACCCTGATACAGGAATCAATTAGCAATGGAACACAGAGGCATATTAATTATTGTTACAAACATTCATCAATCCTAATATAAATCAGAAAAGGCAATAAAAGACTACCAAACCTTAATGACAACATTTTATTGATGAAATCTTCCCTTCCCCTCTCCACACGCTCTACAGCAGCCACCCAGCCCCAGGCGGCGCACCCAGATCAACGTTTCAATGCCACTGCTGGCATTGTATTTTGACGGCCACAGTGACCTGAGGGTGGACTTCAGGCTCACCAGAGAGTCATTCAAAGCAATCATGGCTGTGCTGGGCACCGACTGTGACCACGGTTGGGGCCCGGAGATATCCTGCCTGGTCTTTCTTTTCTGGCTTGGCAGCGCCACCTCCTATCGTGTGGTGGCCAGGGCCTTCGACATGCCCCGGTCCTCCGTTCACCGGGTGGTGCACAGGGTGAGTGTGCAGATTGCTGCACTCCTGCCCACTGTTGTCCGGCACCCGACAGGAGAGGAACTCCCACGACTGGGTGTACGCTTCGCCCGTCTCGCTGGGTCAGCAGCCTTCAGCAGAGTGGTGGGGGCTATCGATGGCTGCCACGTCAGGGTGAAGCCCCCAGCGGAGGATGCAGCCTGCTATTTCAATCGCAAGCTGTTCCATTCCATCCAGCTGCAGGCCATCTGCGACGAGAAGTGCACATTTGTGGATGTTTTTGTGGGATACACAGGGTCAGTGCACGACGCCAGGGTCCTGCGAAACAGCCCGATATACCAGGAGCGATCTTACCCTCCACCGGGATACTGTATCCTTGGGGATGGTGGCTACCCCTGCCTGTCCCAACCCATCTGCCTCATGACCCCCTTCAGGCAGCCTCTACGCAACCACCTCCAAGCACGCTACAACTGCTGCCTGTCAAAGGCGAGGTGTGTTGTGGAGAGGTCCTTCGGCATCCTGAAGACGCGATGGCGGTCCATTTTTTTCAAGGCTCTGGAGGTGGATGTCAAGTTTGTGCCAGAGGTCATCGTGTGCTGCACTGTGCTCCACAACATCTGCCTCACCAACGGTGACCTGCTGGAGCCAGATGCAGATGTGGGGAGGCCAGCTGACCAGCCAGCACAGGAACCAGCACCTCCAGGAAACGTCTCTGGGGCAGAGAATAGAAATAGAATAGCCATTCAGTGCTACGCTCCAGACCACGACTACATTTAAATAAACATCATTGGCAAACAATCTATGAGTTTGTAATCATTTCATAATAAGATGTTTACTGCGAATGTCTGCCCTATCAACTTTGGATGGTACTTTCTGTGCCTACCATGGAACTGTAATATTTACAATTATTATGACACATTACTATAGGCCTACGTTGTGTGATATCGACTTAGTTATATTATAAAACATGAATACAAAGCAGACATTTTCACCAGTTCTCTAACAATTTTCAGACCTGAAGACAACATACCTCGCTAGCTGGAGGTAGAAAAGAACACATTTACTGCGAGAACAGATAACCTGCGATGGGTCAAACCAAAACACACATACCTTTTTCACAAACATACAGTTTTACAAAGACGTAACCATAAATGTGTAATAATGTCTGTACATCAACAATTGGGTTTACATGTGTAATGCATTAAAAAAAAGCAGTGTGGATGCTGGGCACTACACTCCCTGTGCTAAAAACTAAAGTTAAAGAAATACTTTTTAACCTTGACATCAAATGGTCAACCTCCCCCTCCCAATTTGACCTACTTGACCTTGTCTACAATCCAGTGCATAATCTAGGGGAACAACATTCCACTGCTACATATACAGTTCGAAACTAAAATATAGATATGTACAAAAACCTGAAGTAACCAAGTAAATGAAGTAACCAAGCTTTATTTGCGTGTGAACTGCTCCAAAATTGTGAGGAGGCCCTCCTCTCTGGCGGTTGCCTCCCTCTCTCTCCGCTCCTCTCTGGCAGCAGTAGGGTTGCAAAATTCCGGGAATATTCAAAGTTGGAAACTTTCCACGGGAATTTACGGGAATAAACGGGAATTAACGGGAATAAACGGGAATAAACTGGAAATATAGGGGTAATTTAACTGTATTTACCTTGTCATAAGCAGACATGCATGCAAACATTTATAATACAACTTTTAAAAATGTAATTTTTGACTTTTTGGACATTTTGGTACCAAATAAACTTGGTATTAAAACGAACATGGCTTCAGATTACCAAGTAATCAATAGGCTAGGTAATGACAAACAGGGTTGGGAAAGTTCACTTTTTACATGAACTAGTTCAGTTCATAGTTCACAAATTTTAAAATGAACTAGTTCAGTTCATAGTTCATAATTCAAAATGTTTAACTAAGTTCACAGCTCCAAAAATGTATTTCAATATGTTGCAAGCTATAATTGAAATCTCTATCTGTTTGCAATACCGCTTTTGGCCTCTACGCAATTCGGCGCTCTCACACTTGCCAGGCATAGGGTTGAAACGTTCAGACGCAACACTGATGACAAAGACGTTCAAAAACAACAGAACGTTTTATGTTTACGTTTATGTTTCTGGCAAACAATGTTTCCAACCAGCTGCATTCAGGGTCCAGCTGAGCTAGGCGTGCATAGACTTGTTCTCAACTACATTTAAGTTCCCCGTTATATGCTTTTGCAAAAAAACGTTGGCTGATTTTTGTTTTCAAAATTCCCCAAATTCCCGAGCCAAAATTCCCGTGGAAACTTTCCGGAAACTTTCCGGAAATTTACCGGAAACTTTCCGCCCCTTTGCAACCCTAGGCAGCAGCCTCCCTCTCTCTCCGCACCTCTCTGGCAGCTGCCTCCCTCTCTCTCCGCTCCTCACTCTCTCTTAAAATTATAAAACGCCTCTCCTCTCTTTCCACCGTCTCCTGGTGGCGCCTCTCTTCCCTCTCTGTATCTCCTCTCCTCCTGCCCAGCTGCCTCCCTCGCCTCTCTCTCCCTGGCCTCCTCTGTCACCCTATTCTGGTCCTCCATCTCCTTTAAAGCCTCAGTAAACCTGCGGTCGTTGGCCGTAATGAGGTTGACAACCTCCACAGTGTCTACCCTCCTCTTTTTCGGGGTTGACACTGTGGAGGAAGCCCCACTCATGAATGGCACCACAGGTGTGACCACAGTGTCCCTGCCACTTCCCGGCTGGATGAGGCAAAGAGGACCGGCGGGGTCACAGACGGCCTGGCCCCCAGTGCCTCATCCATAAGGGAATAGCGGCAGTGACCCCACCCCCCTCGGTGCTGACACCTGTCCGAGGGTTCTTCAGCTCCTGTGGATGAAAAGACAGCAAAAATAAAGAAATGCTGGCAGTATATGCTCATATTGAGAGATATAGCAGATATACATTTACGCTAAGAAATGGATTCCATTTTACCACACTGGAGTTGCACATCATTGCGCTTTCTACTGGTCTGGTAATTGGTTATTGAACTGAAGGCTGACCATACGATTACTTTACATTACTTGAGCACAATACATGGATAAGAACAAGAGTAAACTGACCTTATATTTGTGGACCAGATTCTCCCACCTCTTTTTGACCAGCTTGGGGGCCAAACCCCCAAGCCCTTTTTCCTTTATGAAGACCCTGGTGAAAACATATGCTGCTTAACATCTCGCCTCAACCACAGCCCTGACACAGTAATGACAACACCGGACCACATTGATCATTGTAAGGTTAGCAACTAAGGCAACCATTTACAGTAAATCCCTTAGACTAGAAGAGGCGTTCCTCTTCCCCGTGAAGAGGGCTTTGTTGGAGGAACGCCAAGGGATTAGGGCCCTCGTATCCTCGTCTGTCCCTAAACATGTGAAATACCATGACATGAATAACGACGATTGAAAAGCTACAATTATTTCAAGAATGACAGATGGCAGATCCTATCTTAGATAGCTATCGTACTGTAACGGTATTAAGTATCGGAATGATCATTTGCGTTATGTTGTTAACCCATTAATAAACTGATCATATCGATTGTTTATCCATTATTACCGATAGTCATCATAAACGTAAATATGAACCAGCTAGTTTAGTAGAACTGACATGTACCAATGAAATCTAATGCTACCTAGCTAGGTATGCTAACTGTCAATATAGCGTTACATCGTTAACTGTGCCAAATACTCATGTCGCTGGCTTTAATCTGAGAATGTTGCTAGTACTAGTACATTTAATATCAGTACAGTGTTTAATTACCGCTGATACTTACATTTACGGTCTGCTTCCAGAGGTACTACCAGTACCATCGCCTCGACATTCATTTCCCCCGTCATTACTGTACAGTCCAAAAATCCAAAAACCAGAGCTAACGGCGTTAACAATCTGCTACCATGGCAACCTGTCTAAATATTTTTTCTGGACTCCTTCTCTTCCGCTACGTAGCCAAGATGGCGCCCGTTTAGGGCGAGTAGTGTCCATCGTCCGACACTTCATTTTTGGACCGTTTGCAGTGCATCATCCGGGTACTTTCAGTGCACTGAATTGTTTTGGTTTTTCAGCGTAAGCGCCCTAAGCACTGAAAGTAAGTGCTCGAAGTGCACAAGTGCGCGGTAGTAGACACAGCCTATGTGTCAGGGTTTATAGATGTTCGGGGTCAGGAGAAAGTACTGGCTAAACGTTTCTTGTCATGATTACAAGGAGAGCTCCAAGTATGAACTCTCTAGTCTGAGAGTTGTCATGTGTTGGCAAAGTGAATCTCTTTCTCTAAGACTGTTGTAACATCATTACTGCCTGACTGTCACTATCTATGTTTATATTCTTGTGCTCTATAAACGATGGTCCTCTGGGGGCTGTTGCACTAAAGTAGAATAAAGATATCCAGGATAACTGAAAAGGCGCCGCTTGACTTAGTGTGATCAGCCCATCGCGGCTTAATCGGTTGCACGTTTGCCGAGCCAGGATGAGAAGGTAAAGCTATGTCAATTCAGGTGTACATAGTTGGGATAAGTGCAGCTTCACAGATTTCTTAAATAGACCAAGGTATCGATCACAAATTCACTGATGCAGCACATGCGTGCAGCATTCTTCACCCGCTGAGCAACAATTAATAATATGTACGATCAGCAAGACTAATATGTTATAGCCTACAAATACGTAAAATACATGACCAAGACTATTAAATGTGAGGACATATAATAAAAATGTGTGCAAAAAAAATAGCAGCTCAGCCCAGTTTGTGTGGGATTGCGCAATCCGAGAGGAGGCACAGCTATATTCGCTTCTTTCCCCGTATTTGAACAGGAAAATACTTAAATTCAGCGATAGTGGCTATAAAACCCCTTGGAATCATCCAATAATTATATTTATATCACAGATCAGTGGACACATATTATTTTATTCGTTTTATTACATATGATGACACTGCCTCCCCTGACCGCACGTCACTGCAAGTAGCCTACTCGTCCGAAAAAGCTAACAGGTCAGATTTGTCCCGAAACACACTTTCATGTCTAAAAGCACGTCTTAGTATCAGTGCTTCTTCGTCCAACATGTCGTTTAGAAATGGGAATGCCATGGTGCAAGAAGAAACACAGATACTTTATATATTGCCCTCATCACTGACTTTATTCAACCATTTCTAACCATCTAAACAACTGCATCAGTAGGGTTTAAAATATAACTTGTGACAGCAATAGTGACAAGTAATGCATGTTAATAAAAATAAATCAGAACACATTCCGTAGACAACGAAATAACTGCTAAATACGTTTATTTCGGATCAGTGTCCGCTGATTTAACACGAGACTCCAGAATTAAGCTTAGCCTGACTGTTAAGAATAAATCTCCATGGTTACTTGGCTGGGCTTAATTCAAGCTGCTTTCGTGCAACCAAGTCAAAGCTAAAGTCATCCAGGATAACTTGAATATCCCGGCTTAATCGCTTATCCTGGTTTCGTGCAACAGCCCCCTGGAAACCAAACTTGGCGCCTACATGCACCCTACCCAAGCCAAGGATACTCCCAAAACAGAGCCAAGTCCCAGAGGTCAAGATGAAGGATCTAGAGTCAATGTTTAGATTCATGCCACTTGCAGATAAAGAGTATTACCAGACAATAATGAAGAAATGAGCTAAATGTGTGTGTGTGTATGTATTTCATTTCATTTCATTTATAGTTTATTTAGCAGGGACAGTGCACAATATACAATTGAGCCAGATTATAGCCACATGGCTAATTTTCGTCTGTAGTCCCTGGACAGGAATTGGTGTTAAACTAAAAACAAAAAGGATTAAAATGAATAATAATACAAGAATTTGATAATACAATTAAAAGGTGCCCAATGTGCAAATATAGGCTCACAATATTGCATGACCAAGAAGGCATATCTAGTTAAAAGAATACACCAAAACAAGATGTATAATAAAGTAAACATAAAACACCAAACATGAGATAAATGACTAAAAACATGTATGTATGCATGTATAGATGCAGGTCTCGAAATTAACTTTTTGGCTTACCAGCCAATAATATTTTTTACCAGCCAAAATTAAACCTGCCATTTCAGACATACTCTAACATTGTTTGACATAAACAACCTTTACCTATGATTTAAATATCATTCTAAATCACTCAATGGACAAAATCAACCAATTTTACTTTTTGAAACAATGTATTAATTCAGGGGGTTCCAGGGGCCTACTACTAGGCCTACTCTTGCTCAATGTGAGATGGGTTGTCTTTGTCCATGAGGTTTGGTCTTCGCTTTCAGTGTTTCCCACACATAGACTAATTTAGACACTTTATCCTGATTTTTTTTTAAACGCTATCTAAAACACGCAGCGTATTCGTTCAGCTGCATTTCCTTTCCCTGCTCTTCCTCCGACTCTGTCATTCACGTGTCTCTCACATACACACACACAGTCACAACGTGATCACACTTTAGCAACTACGCTATGCGATATCAGCGACCATTCAGCATTAGCATCGTAGCTAAGTCTAGGAAAGTTGAGGTTACTTTTCGCTAGGTATCTACGAACATGTCTTAATATGCTAGACAAGCTTCCCCATCGTTCTTTTGGTGAGGTGTCTCACGAGCCCTACTTACCCGGTCGTGGAGCCGACCAGCTAAATAGTTATTTAGCACTAGCGTTGCTATACCTGCACATATGCAGACATTGTTTACAATATTTTCAGGCTTCAACCAGTGCTGCTCAAGCATAAATACAGGGTCAAGAGATAGATTCGTTAGGCATTGAAGAAAGAGTAGGAGAGGAGGACAGCATCCAACATAGCTAATACATATATATTTAATAATAATAAAAAGTTATGTGTAACAAACCTAGCTGCCGCCTAGACTGTGCGGTCTATCTGGCGACGCACTCACTCAAATTAAGACTTTCGTGACCCAAATCAAAATTCTGATGTGACAGATCAATGGGGAAGTTTTCTCTCTTAAATGCTGTCATCCTCGACCTTTTTTGTCTTTTTAAATCGAACTATTTGTATTATCCGTGTCATTCTCTAGCTGTTATAAAGGCTATCTTCCCAGTTTTCTGCCACCTAGATGCGCGCACAACTGTTCGTGTTGGCGTTGCATGCTTTTATTAACCATGACAGGCGCGGTAGTCGGGAGCTGTACTCCGCAATTTCACTTGCCAAATGGCGGGGCATCGGACACAATTTAGTCGCCAGCCCAAAAATCTACACGCCATTGGATAATATAACCCCTGTTTCCCTGGAGACCCTGCCCCCCATTCTCACTGGATGCCCCCTTCCCCTTGGAGACCTTGCCCCATCTGCCCCTTTACATCATCAGACATAGGAATGGTCTTACCCTCTCCCCTTCCCCTTGAAGACCCCACCCCGTATATCATCAGGACCTCGGGATGACCTGCTCTCAACCCTGGAGAACTCAACCCCCCCCCTTGGATTGCATCAGACCTGTGGGTCTTCTCTGCCCCCTCCCTCTCCTAACATCACCAGGTCCGTGGACTGCCCACCTTGCGCCAGCATGAACGCCCTGGACATTTAATTGGTTAACAATTGCCACCCCAAGGTCTCCTGACCAATGGCCACTCACCAGACCTCCCTCTCTGGGGAGTACAAGACCTGTCTCCCAAGGGCGGAGAGACAGAACTTGGGATGGGCAGAACTTTCTCTGATATTCTGTCACGACCACTTTCTCAACGAAGGCCTTTGTTTGTTCTATTCTAGACTCTGTTTTGGTGGGACTACTGCTTTTGCATCATCGACTGATTCATTGTACTAGACTACGGACATCTTGGTGTGTTGTTTTCATTGTGTATCTTGTGATTGCATCATTACTAATTAAACTACAAATAACTTGGTCCGATGCTTAACCTTGTATCATTCTTCCTCTCAACACCCAGTTTGAACTTTATCCTTAACACTACTAATGCTGAGGGCTCGCTGATATCGCTGCAGATTAAGACATGTTCGTAGGTACCGAGCTAGCGAAAAGTAGCCTCAACTTTCCTAGATTTAGCTACGATAATAATGATGCTGAAGGGTCGCTGATATCGCATAGCGATTAGCGTCGTTGCTAACGTGTGATGTTGTGACTGTGTATTTGAGAGACACGTGAATGACAGAGACGGAGGGAGAGCATGGAAAGGAAATGCAGCTGAACGAATACGCTGTGTGTTTTAGATATCGTAAAAAAATTATGTGTGGGAAACACTGCCTGGACAATGAGAGCACGCTGTCAGAGATATTAATCTATCAAGCATTGCACAGTCAGTCGGTGAACAAGTTAAGAAAGCTTTATTGCTTGCGGCCACAAGGAGACAAAAACATAACACGCCATTGTGCTAGAAGTTTGTCTGACTAGCAACCGTTCTTGCTAGTCATTTTAAACACCAGCGCTCAGGACTGTAATTGGCTAATACAAAGTAATTAAATGTTCCATGGCTCTTCTTCATTGGCTCCTCTGCATAGACCTTGCGCACGTGTGTGCGTGCGTGTTTGAGTGTGTGCATGTGTGCTCTTTGACCCCTGTAAGCCTCCCCCACTTTTCTTTATGGCCTCTCCAGAAAGATAGTGGTCAAGACCAGGTCCCCTTGTTAATGTAAGCCTAGTGTTACCCAGAGTTCAGATTTGGGGTTAGGCCTCTCTTCCTAGTAAGTAGCATATAAATGAACCTGCTCGATTTTTCATGTTAAGTCTACGTTCTAATGAATTTGCTAGCCATAATTCCTCTGTTATTGCATACATAGAAGCCCAACTGTATTGCAATTATTGTTTAAAAAAAATGGCAGTATACACATTTAAGAATAGGAGGCATATTAGCTATCGCAAGCGCCTGCCAGATTTGAGCGGGCTCAACTAGCTGAGCTAGTAAATGCATCTCGTGTCAGATATTTACCAAGATGATGAAGGACTGTAATCCCTTGTGTCTATTCCAATAGGCCTATGTAATGCTAGTTTTCAATGACACAAGTCTGTGTTCTAGAAAGAGTGGTCTGGAGTCGCAGAGGTCCGATAATATCAGCTTTAATGCAGCAGTTGGAAATCAAGTACAGAGCTCTGGGGTTGTCTACGTTTCCCTACCCGCAACAGTGTTCGGGCTGGTTCACTAAGTCCAACTGGCTATCTGTCCCTGCCCCAGGATATATAATACAGTGCAGAATTACAAAATGATACAAAGAGGGTTGAGCTTTCTCATGCGTCAGGGAGTTGTTCTTGCTGGCGCGCCCCACGCTCGGGTGCCATCTCAGCCCAGCTTCAAGGTTGCTCCTAAAATGAAGAGATTAAGACACCAAATACAGCCTGTTCCCCCCACCCTGAGTGAGACACAATGTTTAAGCCTAAGCAAACTTCTAAGTTCATAAAACATAACTTTAATAAGCACAATATATTCTTTAAAGGGGTGATTGACTGGGTTTTTTGAGTATTTTACACTGTTCCTTAAGGTCTCCGAATAGGGTATGTAACATTGTTTTGGCTGAAAATGGCCCGGGTGCTGTTCTATGCCCTCTTTTACATCCAGCATTTTTTTCCCGGGAAAAAACGCTAGCTTTTCCCCTTATATCATTGTTATTTAGATGAGCTGTGCGCTGATTGGTTGGTTTACAACGAGCGAAGCTGCGGAGCAAAGACGGCCAACAGCACTCACTGAAACAAGAAGGTGGCGACTTGAAATAAAAACGTACAAATAAATCTATTGTGTCTACACAACACTGTTTTCAACAGATTGACTAGATATCATTTGAAATGATTACGGTAGTTTCCACGTCTGTTGTCGAAGCAAACAGAATCGCCTTAGGTGGGTAACGTTAGCACTACAGCTTAGCATACAAACTATCGTGATTCAACACAGCTTCAGTTAGCTCTAGCTATCTTACTGAAAAATAGATCTGGACAAACATGCATCTGAATTGTAGATTTACATAACAACACGGGTTATTTATTTGAATGAAACATAGTCAGGAACATGAAATAACGTAAATCCAATTGCCAATAAACTAGGCTAAATCATAACACATTCATGCTCTTGCGTTAGCAAGCTAAACTGGTTTACATGCCTACAGTATAGGTGTTTTCGCTATCTAGCTGTTCTTACATTCCTTGCAAATCACCGATGAAAAACAGATGAGCTTGAGTCTAGTTAACATTGACTAGACGGTTATGGCTGATGTTTGTTTATACCGTAGCATTGAAGATCTCTGTGCAGTTGCGCGAACCATTTCACCAAGGACGGTTTTAAAAACCTGGGAATATGTAAAGCAGGATTTGCTATGAAGCTGTTGCTAAAAAGAGGTGCGTTCCGACCTTAGTTATGTTCATCAGAACCGCAAACTGTAGTATGATTTTGTCAGTAACAGTTATTAGCAATGCTAACGTATCCTGTATCTAGCACAGCCTTTCTCCAGTTATTTCGAATAGATAATCTAGACAGGCGTCAGCAAAAGGCTAGACTGCTTTCGTTTTCGGGCTATTTTTTTGGAAGCTTGCCTTCTAATGCCGACTACAACTAGTCTAGCTAGTCATTTGCTAAGTAAGGTATGTTGATGTGTTTAGAAACGTAGCGTCGCTACCTCGGACTGGGCAAGAACACCAGTGAGTGGGCTGGTCTGCATGTACATTTTGGGGCGTGACAAAGACACAGACCAGAGCCAATTGAATGCGCGATACCCTCCCGACGTCAGTAGGGTGGATTTTTCCAAAAGCTACCGTTCTACAGCTAGATTTTTTCTTTTTGAGATTTGCATGGGAAATAAGTGTCAATGGACTTTGAGGTTCACTGTATGTACATTTTACCCACCGAACTTTCGTTATTCAACTATGACAAGGTAAAAACGGTTTTGCAGTCAGTGACCCCTTTAAG
>CAEFZP010000203.1:0-37124 GCA_903064625.1 Mallotus villosus | reverse complement strand
TCAAACTGTATCGGGTGGATTAATAGTGGACCAGAGTGCTGGAGCAGTGCTCAGAGCAATCCATTCTCTTGCAACCCACTTCTGTGCTTTCAGCAGCTGTGTTACTTATGAGACTGAACATGCACTTGATGCACTTGGACTGTTTCACTATTTTAGTCAAAACGGCATCAAGTGGTTGATCATTTGTATTTCTTTTTTAAGGCTAACAATGGGTGCAGATGTGGCAAAACACAGCCAGGTAAGTCACTTTCTAATGTCTATTTTTTTTACTCGTGTAATGATTGGCTAAAATGTTCAACTGCTCTGAGCTGTGAATGATAAGTGCCTTTCTGAGCTTGGCAGATGAGTTTTATCCCAAATGAATTGTGTGTGATAAAAGTTATTTTCCTATTACAGATTTGTCTTGGCTGATGGGGTCAGATGGCTGAGCTGTTACGAAGTTGGGCTTAATCACAAGGTTGCCGGTTCGATTCTGTGTCCTTGGGCAAGGCACTTCACCCTACTTGCCTCGGGAAGAATGCCCCTGTACTTGCTGTAAGTCGCTCTGGATAAGATCTTCTGCTAAATGTAAATGATGGGAATACTCTAGGATGAATTCACATGATACGGTTTGTTGCATGGTGTAAATTGATCAACTTGAGTCATTCTTGACAACAAACTAACATTCCAGTGTTGAGGCCTATCCCGACAGACCTTTCTCGGTTGGGCCTTGTCGTTGGAAATGCCTCATAGAATATACCTGTGGTTTCGCTTTACCCTCATGGCTACTGCCATTAGCTGTGTGGGATATTACTGCAGAACAACACTTCAAAATGCTCCTATGACGGCTGTTATTGTGGCCCGTCTCACTTGTTTCATATAGCCCTTTTCTTTGCTCAGGTGTAGGTCTGTAAATGAGCACTAGATGGTGCTCCAGCACAGTCTAGCTGTCGGTGAGTAAAGCTTTCACATCATCTGAGTAATCCTCATTGATGCTAGCTGAGTTGTGTTGTGGTAGATGTCCCTTTGAATGTAGCACCTTGGTATCTGCAGCCAGTGGCTTCTCCCTCTGGTCTGTTCATAACTCGGCGCAAGAACAATTTGACATACCGCATCGTTGGTCTCCATGCTCAGTGCTTGGAGTCCTGGTATATTTGTCATACATTATTTCTGGCATGTATATCATTATTATTATTATGTTTTTACCTTGTCACAATTCCAACATCTGAATCTCCCTTTGCAGCCAAGGAGCCCAGATGTGCAGAGGATGTGATGTTGCTTGATGCCAAGTAAGTGCCAAGTGAGAACACATTGACCCAATTGTAAGGCACTGTATGGTATCTGCAGTCAGCCCTCACCACAGGCTGGTCTGTTCATTAAACGGTGCTATAGTAACTCTGTATCTGGCATCGTTAGGATCTGTGCCATCTTGTGGCTGGTTCCCTGGTATTGGTGCAGAGACATGCCTATTCTCATTGATCTGCGTCTCACTGAACTGCTCTTTAACTAGTTGCCATTTGTGGACTAGGGTTTCCCCAGGGTTGGAAGTGTCCTGCATATTCAACCCTTTCAGCCATGTGATGTCAAAGGGCTCTGCTACATGCCTGTTACCTTTTTTTTTCCATTGTCCTCCACTTACAGGTATGCCCGGTAATGGAAGTTGTTGTACCAAGAACGGTTTCAAGAGGAACTGCAGCCGCACCAAGGGTAAGATGGTCCAGCTGTTTTCCCCTTGGATGTTTGTCAGTGCTAAATTGGTCATATGCCAAGGCTTTTAGGAAACCCAGTTCCTGATTTGCTGTGGAATTGACCATAAAGTGAATCTCATCCCAGTCGGTCTCGTCGGCAGCCATGCTGAGGTGATCTACTGGGAACATTTGTTCCATGTTTTACCCCCTCTGCTACAAGCACAAGCTTTCCAAGACCTGTGTTAAATGTGAACGTTCTCTTTCAGGTGGTGCATATGCACAGACTGGGGGCGACCGTAGAAAGGTAAGCGGGCTCCTTGTTGCTATTGGAAATGTGGATCACCTTCAGGGGTGATAAGGGGGCCAGTCAGGCTATTCTGCTGCTGGCCCTTTACGCCGTGATCCCAGAGCAGTGCCCCTGGATGTAATGCAGGTCTCCAATGACTGGCTTGCTGATTTCAAGGGGCGACAAGTTCTCACTTGAGATCGCACCTCAGGGGCTTATGCAGTTCCTCACATTCATGTCTACCAATGCTAACTCCTAGTGACTGAACCTATTTGGTTATTCCTTACTCATTCAAATGTATCAAATCTACAGGTGCTTTGGTAACTATTCCAGCCAACATGTCTTGAAGCCAATCCCATTCAATGGTTGGTATCTGTGTGGTTTGATGTTTTAATAAAGTATTTTGAGTCACTTGAAATGTTGCCTCCTATGCAAATTATTTGTTTGTCCATTCCCCCTTTCTGTTTAGATGTGTCTTCAGAATTGGGTGCAAACCTCACTTGTGTGGCTCAAGTCCAGTTCTAAGGTTGATGCATATTAACTTGTTTGAGCATGAGGTGTCAACATGTGGGTGGGGCACTAAGCTGAACACCCGCCAACACAAGTGGTTCTCTCTGCCAACACAAGTGGTTCTCAGGATTTCATGGGGAAGAGATTAAAGGCTACACTGAGCCCAACATTCACTGCATGTCTGTATGTGTCACTTGGATGTGATATGAAACCCTCAAACTCTGGATGGTAAAAAGCCAACTTGAAATACTTCTATAATCGCTATACAATTCATCACTATTAGGTTGCTCCTGGTTGCGTTTCTACTGAAGTGTACATGACGGTGTTTGTACGACTGCAATCTTCAAGATTAGACCCCATTGTCATTTGACTTAGTTTTAAGTTTTCTATCTGCTGACTAACTGGAGGTTTTCTAAAATAAACATTCATTGGTGATTTGTGTTTTTCACTGTGTTAGTGTACTAAATAGATTTTGAAGGATTACATTTTATTTTGTATTACTTTACTGAAGTTCATTCACTGGTAAATTTAGGTGAAACATAACAACAAAACATTATTACCTGAGACTGAACAATACTTCCTGTTTCAAGATAATTATTTTTTGCCTTTGTTAATAGACTGTAAAAGAATGACATCAAAGGTAGTAAGAAAGAGAAAAGCGGGTTATGGTCCAGGCTGGGCTGTGACACACTACCCAGTGAACCACCAGGGGAGCACTGCTTCTGTTTAGATTTTTTTATAAATGTTTAAAAATCAATATTCCTTTGTCTCCAGCAAACCAACAACTGTTCAGATTAATATTTTGTAATATTTTCTTTTGAAGTCCAGCATTTCCACATCTTCATTTCAGTATGTGATAGGAATTATGATCAGAGGGGCAGAGTTTTCACCTCCATCATTCGCACAGGGACTGAAGAATGGATAGAGTTTCTCAGTGAAGGTGCAGCCCGTGAAAGAGTAGATATGAGACCTGGCCTCCACGTCATAAAAGGAGACCAGACCCTCCTCATAGTCCACACACACCCCCACCTTCTGGGGCTTCTGTCTCAGGGAGAGGAGGACAGAGGGGCCAGCCAGAGCCACATACCCATCTTCATCTGTCAGCCCTACAGTCCAGTATCCTTCCTCAGGACTCAGTGTGATGTCCCCCTTCCTGTTGATGGACTTTCTGGCCACTCCCAGATACCAGTCATGTGTCGCACAACCTGCTTTCTGGAATATCCCTCTGGTTTCTGTTGTTAAACTTGTTTTGAGCTTGGTTATGTTGGCACTAAATGTTGCACTAAAGGTGTTGACACACAGTACACATGAACACTTGCACACACATTCTGATCATTGATTAGATAAGATTCTTTCTCTCTTGAAGTATTGCCATTGTTTGTTTGTTTTCTTGCTTCACTCCTCCCACAGTTTCTATGTGTTTTGGAAGTCAACATGTAAATGTTTTTCATATTTCAGAGCACATTCTTAACTGTGTAGTACATCCAGTACATTCGGTACAGGCGGTACATCGTCGGTACATGGTCTGGAGATCAGTCAAAATGGAGCATACACATATATAAAAGACGCACAGCCCAGGTTTTCTGAAGAAGTGGGATTAACCCAAATCTGTCTACAGATTTGTGATTGGGGCTTTTTTGTGTCCACTAATCAGTTTGACAGGCCTTTATCTAATTCATAAATTAAATAAATAGTCATTTAGCAGACGCTCTTATCCAGAGCGACTTACAGTAAGTACAGGGACCTGCAACCTTTTGATTACAAGCCCGATTCCGTAACCGCTCAGCCACCTGACTCCCATCTCTGACTGACACAGCTTCAAATAGTCTCTTTTAACCCTGTCCTATACTGTATGTAGGCTTGGTTGTGTTATATAGAAGTGCTGGTCCAGACTGGTTTACTGATCACAATAATAATGCACTATACACACACTCATACACGCACACACACAAAACACAACCCTTTGTTTATGTTCATGGATGATGAGGGTTGATTATGAAGACAGTTGAGGGAGATGTCAATGCCAATAATAAAGATAGTCTGTGATCTCTGTGGGTGCGTGTTTTGTATCAGTTCAAGGTTGATTGTTGGAGGACATCTGAGGACCCTGAGGCGTGCGAGGAAGATTGTGGCCGACTCCTCCCACCCTGGACACACTCACATCAGGACCAAAACCACACGCCACAAGAACAGTTTCTCTCCATCCGCTGCTGGCCTCTTCAACAAGGCCAAGGACTCACACTGACTTTAACACATTATCTGCACAAGCCACCTTGGCATTTTGCACTATGTTGCTGTATTTTTATATGTATAGCTATTTTATATTTGATTTGATTCTACACATTTTACATATTGTTTAGCCCTTTAGTATTAGTCAGACTTTGTACACTACATTATTTAAGATCAGTATATGTTTAATGTATGCACCTTCCTGCCACAGTAAATTCCTTGTTTGTGTGAACTTTCATGGCAAATAACACAAATTATGATTCTGATATCTTTGTCATCAAATTATTTGTGGAATTTTGAAACGTAGAATTAGAAGTATATTAATTAAGAAATTATGCTTGTGTGTGTCTATGTATATATGAGAGAGGGAGTGTACAGCTGACTGTTGGTCATGAGGGAATGTTGACTGACCTGTTGAGTGTGTTTGTAATGTTAAATATGTGCATTACCATAAACAACATAAACACACTGACTGAAGCAGTGAGACAAAGCAAGAGTTTCCAACTTGCAACTTGAACAGAACAGAACAAAACTAAACAGTTGTTAAACCTGGAACAACTGCGCGTTTGTACATCATCCCTGAATGCAAACTAGGATCTCATGTTGGCGGTTTTCTAAACAAAACAAACATTCTTATAGGTGATCCGTCCTTTTCACTAATTGTGGTAGTGTTCTAAATTAAAGGATTGAATGTGGTTTTATAAACATTAATTTGATATTTTATTTAATTAATACACTGGTACATTTAAGTGACATATTTTTAGTATTTCAGTATTTCATGAAACATATTATTCTGGACAATATTCCGTGGTTTAAGATGACTATTTACCTGTTTTTTAGCCTGTATTTGACAGTGAAAAAGTGACAGGAAAGGTAGTAAGAAAGAGAGAAAAGCAGGAAATGGCCCAGGCTGAACTCGAACCCCAGTCCCCGAGTCAAGGCCTCTCTACCCTGTGAGCCACCAGGGGAACACTGCCTCTGTTAACAGATTTTTTATACAAGTTTGAAAATATAATTCCCTTTGTCTCCAGCAAACCCACAACTGTTTTGTTCAGATTAATATTTTGTGATAACATTTTCTTTTGAACTCCAGCATTTCCACATCTTAGTTTTTCAGTAATTGACAGGAGTGATGATCAGAGGGGGGGAGTTTTTACTTCCATCATTCGGTCAGGGACAGAAGAGTGGATAGAGTTTCTCGGTGAAGGTGCAGCCAGTGAAAGAGTAGATATGAGACCTGGCCTCCACATCATAAAAGGAGACCATACCCTCCTCATAGTCCACAAATACCCCCACCTTCTGGTGCTTCTCCTCAAACACCTCAATGAGCTCAGTCTGGCTTTTCTCAATGGAGCGCAAAGACTTGAACACTGTCTGATGTCTCTCCATTTGCATCTCTCTTGCTGGTCTCTACTGAGAGTTTGATCTCCTGAACCTTCCTAGATCTTTCTTCCATCATCTGCTTCATCTCAACCATCATCTTCACCAGATTATTGTTTTTTGGTCTGTACTCATCCTTAAAAGTGACAGTGTCATGAGTTCATACACTTGACACAAACACACGTCTGGTCAGTCCTACAGAAGAGTTCTAACTGTTTGTTCCAGGTGATTCTCACAGTAAGAGGCCAGACACACCAGACAGGACTTCAGGGCCTTGATCTTGGTACCTGTACAGATGTCATATGACACTTCTCTGACATACTGTAATAACATATTCTGAAACATTTCTGATGATGTTTATTGATGTCTACAATGTTTTACTGCTTTTTGATTATCATTGTTAAGGGATTTTTTTCTTTGTTGGACCCCAGGAAGGTTAGCTCGTCCCACTTTGGTGAAAGCTAATAGGGATCCTATTAACAATAAACAATAATAAACAATAAAGCTTTTCTGATAATCGAGGTCAGAGAGCTCCATGTATACAGTAAAGAGACAGGAAGAAGAGATGAAGAAGAGACAACCCAGATGAAGGTACTGAGAACAAAGACCTGACATGTGTCCCCTCTGGTGGACAGAGGAGGACGATCAGTAGATCCAGGATTGACCTTGCTGACCCCTGACCTTATGATGAACCTAAAGCGGAGGATACCACCAGATTTTAATTCGATTTTTTTATTTCACTTTTATTTAGCCATGTAGGCTAGTTGAGAACAAGTTCTCATTTGCAACTGCGACCTGGCTAAGATACAGCATAGCAACACGACACATACAACAAAGTTTCACATGGAATGCGCTAAATAATAATCACAGTAATTACAATAAAACAGTTAAACACTGAGGATCAAGACTGACTAAGATGGCGGATAGTGCGTCTCGTGGCGCAGTAGCTCCTGGTTTCAATCACCGGCCTCGATTAAAGCCTACAATTTACACAACTGATGATGGCCAAGTGATTGTGGAGGATGAGTTCTTAAACTTCCTAGTGGTTAAAATTAAAACGATGACCCAGGATGAACTAGTTCTTGTAGCATCAAACACATTCAACTCTGAATGGATCGAGACTTCCAAAAAGGCGTTGTTTGATCTCTGTCTGGAGACAAAGCAAAGGTGTGTGTGGCATTCAAAGGCAACCAGAAGGATGCAAATAATATTCAAAGTTGCTTAAAAGTACTGAACGAGTGCGGAGAAGACATCCCCCGTTTTGTCTCCCACTACCTGGACGAGCTGCCACCTGTAACGTTTAACAACCTGGATGTGTCTAACCTGCTGAGCAGAATGGAGTGTCTGCACAGCGAGGTTTGCGCACTAAGACACACAGTAGAAGTTCAGGCAGAAATCAGCGAAGACCTGCGTACTATGGCTGTAACAATGGACAACAGAGTTGCTGCCGTGGAGGGCCGACTGAAGCCGGGTGGTGGCGGAGGACTGGCTGTATCTGATGGCCCTTCAATCGGCGGTGGAAGTGCTCCGCAAGATGGCCCGGTGAATGGCGCAGCGCATGTTGCGAGCGCACCCGGCACCTCCGTTGCAGGTGAACCCACCTGTGTTGAACCTGTTGCTGCAGCAATAACCGTGACTACCTGTGTGAGCCCTGGAAAAACAGCACCGAACTCGCCGAGATGGAGTCAAGTCGTGAAACAGGGCAGAGGTCGGAGGAATAATCCCGAGGGCCAGTCTGTTTTATTAAAACAGCGTGCTGGAAAACCTGAACGGAGGATGCCCAAGCCTATTGTTGGCACTGCTGCGCAAAAGGATATAAAAGTGGTACGCACGAAATTGGTAAGTGTTTTCGCCACCAAATTCTCGCCAGACCTAGATGCTGAGACACTGAGTATATATCTTACTGAACAACTTGGCCGCAACGTTAATTGTCAGCGTATTGTCACTGCAGGCAATAGATATAGCTCGTTTAAAGTGTGTGCTGAGTGCGATGAAGTTGCGGAGATGTACAACCCAGAACTTTGGCCTGAAGGCTCGGTTGTGAGGAGATATTATGAACCTCGTAAAGTGGGAGTGATAGGTGCTGGCGCAGCTAGGTCGGTTTCTGGTGCAATTGTACCGAATGGGTCTACGGATGCAATGCTCAGCTAAACTGTAAGCACACTTTATGCAAGTTGGATCATATAACTGTCGCGGGCTGCGCCTGGGTAACAGCGAAGGTGATAGGAGCCGACGTATAGTAGTGGACAATTTGCTGCAACATTGTGACATTTTATGCTTGCAAGAAACTTTTCTACCAAAGCAGGATTTGGGAAAGTTGAACTGTTTTAATGACAATTTCCATGGGGCTGGCGAGTCCACAACGGACCTATCTTTAGGAATAGTGAGAGGGAGGATAGCAGGGGGCGTGGCTATCCTCTGGCACAAAAAGCTGGACTCTGTCATTAATGTCATCAGGCTTTAAGTTGACTGGTGTATTGCAGTGCGCATACAAATGCATAACAAGGAGTTCAGTATTCTAAATGTATACACACTATATGAGTCGCAACAAAATGAATATGAATACCTGAATAGGCTGGCTTTTATAAATTATTTTATTTCTGATAATCATTCCACAAGCGTCCTTGTAGTGGGTGATATGAATGCTGACCTTACAGACAAACGTTCCTTGTTTGCTAAGCATATGCTACAGTTCTGTGACGATAACAATTTAATTGTATCCAGCCAAATGTTTTTACCTGCTGATAGCTATTCTTATATAAGCGAGGCTTGGCACACAACATCATGGCTTGACCATTGCATTAGCACTGCTGATGCCCATGAAAGTATAAGATCTATTAAGATTGTGTATGAGGCGTCCATGTCTGATCATATTCCTTTTGTTATGTCACTAGATTGTGAGAGTCTCCCTGAGATGTCTCAGGAGGGTAAAAATGCCTGTAAGGCCAAACTGGATTGGGCCAAGCTCACAAATGAGGATATCTTAACATACTATGGGAAAACTGATGTCCTTCTTAGTGATGTATATTTACAGAGAGATGCAATTATGTGTTCTGACGTAAACTGTAATGTAATGTCTCACCGTAAAGATCTCTGTGTTATGTACAATGATATTGTTGAAGCTATGTATGAGGCCAGCAGGTCATATCATAATTATTCTAAAAGGGGAAAGTCTGACACCAAGCCAGGTTGGAAAAAGCATGTTGCTGCTCATCATGCAGAAGCTAAAGAGGCATATAAAGCTTGGGTTCAGGAAGGCCGACCTAGACAGGGGCCTGTCCTGGATTATAAAAAGTTAACGCTTTCAAAGTTTAAATATGCAGTTCGTTATATATCCAAAAATGAACAAGTTATGAGAGCAGACTCTTTGGCTGAAAAGCTTTTAAGTAAGAATGTTGTTGAATTTTGGAAGGAGGTGAGAACTCTTAACAGAAGCAATACATTGTTGCCTAGCACAGTAGAGGGAGTCTCTGGAGCTGATAAAATCGCTGATTTGTGGAAGCAGAATTACTCTGCTTTATTTAATTGTGTAAAAAGTGACCCTTATACAGTTGGCAATATTTCCAATAGGGATGCAGTAGGAATCACAACACATGAGGTATTTGAAGCCATCACAAAATTATCTGTCAATAAAGCAAGTGGCTCAGACCAGATCACTGCAGAGCACCTTAGATTCGCTAGCCCGAAAGTGGCCGCTCTACTTGCCATATGTTTCACTGGCTTTATGACACATGGGCTGTTGCCCGACTGTTGGCCGTAACTCTTGTGCCCGTCATTAAGAACAAAGCAGGCAAGATTGGGAGCATGGACAATTATAGGCCAATCGCACTGGCAAGTGTGATTTCCAAAGTTCTGGAGAGTATTCTTTTAGATCGATTGGGTAATTATATTAATACCAGAGACAATCTGTTTGGTTTCAAACCAAAGCATGGCACTGAGTTGTGTATTTATAGTTTAAAAGAAATAGTAGAAATGTATAGAGGGCAAAATTCCTCTGTTTTAATTGGAGTTATTGATGCCTCTAAGGCCTTTGATATAGTCAATCACCAGAAGCTGTTCACAAAATTAAATCAAAGGGGTGTACCTGCTAGCATTATAAGAATACTTGCATACTGGTATGCTAACCAGAGTATGCAAGTCAGATGGGGTAGCAGTGTCTCTGGTCCTTTCAGTGTTGGTAATGGAGTTCGACAAGGGGGGCTACTGTCACCAGCCCTCTTCAACCTGTATATGAACGATTTATCTGACCAACTGAACGATTGTAGTACGGGCTGTATGATTGGTAACACGGTGATTAACCATTTAATGTATGCGGATGATTTGGCCATTTTCTCTCCCAGTAGTGCTGGGTTTCAGCAGCTGTTAAATGTGTGTACGGAATATGGTGTCAAAAATGATGTGCAATACAATTCAAATAAGAGCAGTGTGATAATATGTAGGGCGAAGGGAGATAAGGACCTCCACTTTCCACAATTTTATCTTTCTGGGGAAGAGCTTTGTGTTTGTTATAAAGCCAAGTACCTCGGGCATTTTATAACAGATCAAATGTCTGACGATGACGACATTTTAAGACAGTGTCGGTCATTATATGCCCAAGCCAATATGTTGGCAAGAAAATTTCACATGTGTTCTGATAATGTTAAAATATGTCTCTTTAGAGCATATTGCACTCCCCTGTATACTGCCCCCTTATGGGGTAAATTCAAAAAATCGAGTATGCACCGACTACAGGTTGCGTACAACGATTGTTTTAGGATCTTACTTAAAAGACCAAGGTGGAGCAGTGCAAGCGAGCTATTTGTCAATGCAGGTGTTAACACCTTACAAGCTCTATTGAGGAACCATATGTATCGTTTTATCTGTCGTTTGAATGACTCTAATAATGTCATCATAATGCTGCTGTCAAACCCAAGTTATAGCGCAGTTTGCTACCAATCATACCTTTGGAGGCATTGGTATAAGTGCCTTTTATAATTGGTCGTTATGTGTTTTTATTCTTATTTATGTGTGTGTGGTCTATTTCTTGTATTGTATGTTTTTTATATGGACCTTGAGTCTAATAATAATAATAAAGTTGTTGTAAAGTTGATAAAAGTTTTAATTTGTATTTTGTCAAACCATTCACTATAACATTCGTTAAAACCAGTGAAAATGATTACAAGATCATATTCTATACAGTATACAATTCTAATGTCTGATTCTGAATTTGTTTTGTAATCAATTAAACTTTCCCTACATCTTTGTTTTTCAGTGTGTGACAGGAGTGATGATCAGAGGAGCATCTACATAATCACAATCAGTACTGAGGTATAGATAGAGTTTCTCAGTGAAGGTGCAGCCAGTGAAAGAGTAAATATGAGACCTGGCCTCCACATCATAAAAGGAGACCAGACCCTCCTCATAGTCCACAAACACCCCCACCTTCTGGGGCTTCTGTCTCAGGGAGATGAGGACAGGGGGGCCTGCCAGAGCCTCATACTTATCTCCATCCCTCAGCCATACTGTCCAGAATCCATACTCAGGACTTAGAGTGATCTCCCCCTTCCTGTTGATAGACTCTCTGACCACTCCCAGACCCCACTCAGTTTTCCCCTCAACCTGCAACTCATAGTAGAACCTCCCTGAGGAGAAGCCCTGCTTTCCCAGGACACAGAAACAACTATCGAACCTCTCTGGATTGTCAGGGAGATCCTGCCCTATGTCTCCATCTCTCACTTGTTTCCCATCTTCAGACAAGATAAGGTAGGGACATGCTGTATCAGGGTCCAGAGTCACATCCACTGCATACTGCTGAATCCTCTTCAGTTCAGTGTCAGACAGCTTCTTCATCTCTTTATCGAGTGTCTCCTCCAGCTGAGACACAGCTCTCCTCACTGCCCCAACACTCAGACCACTGTGGACACTGATCTCAGACCAGTCCTTGGTGTGTGGAGGGGTGCTCAGGGATGGGAAGCTCTGGAGCAGGTGGAGGTGGTCCTCAGTGTGTGAGAGCTGGTCCAGCTCAGTGCTTCTCCTCTTCAGCTCAGTGATCTCCTGCTCCAGATCTTGAATTAACCCTTCAGCCTGTTTTTCTGCTGATTTATGTTTCTCCTGAATCACCTCAATGAGTTCAGCCTGGCTTCTCTCAATGGAGCGCACCAGAGCAGTGAAGACCTGAACACTGTCCGATATCTCCCTCTCTGCATCACTGTTGCTGTTCTCTACTGAGAGTTTGATCTCCTGAATCTTCTCCAGTCTGTCCTGGATTATCTGCTGCATGTCTCCATCTGTCTTCTTCATCCGAGTCTTCCTCTCTTCATACTCCTCCTCTAGAGGAACAGTGTCATGGGTCTTATGGTCTGTTCTCGTGCACATTAGACAAACACACGTCTGGTCAGTCCTACAGAACAGCTCCAGCGGCCTCTCATGCTTCTGACACATCCTGTCCTCCAGGTTCTCCACAGGGTCGATCAGCTTGTGTTTCTTTAAGGCTGCAACTCTCTGATGAGGCTCCAGGTGAGTCTTACAGTAAGAGGTCAGACACACCAGACAGGACTTCAGGGCCTTGAACTTCCTCCCAGTGCAGATATCACATGGTATTTCTCCAGGTTTGGCAATTTTACCATATCTGATCTTTTTATAATGTTCCACAACAGCTCTGTATTCCATGTTGATTTGAAGATTAGGTCTTCGGTAGAAACGCTTCATACACAATGGACATCGGCACATGTCACTGTAGTCCCAATGTTTAGTAATACAGACCTTGCAGAAGTTATGTCCACATGGAGTGGAGACAGGATCAGTGAACATATTCAGACAGATCGAACACTGGAACTGACCTTTAGACAGGAGACTGCTGCAGGAAGCCATTTCTAGAATAAGACCAGAAGTTAAATTATGCATCTTGTGAACCTATGAACTCATGCACAAAACTATAATGGTCTATTGTTGAAAATGTACTTCATGGTAGGCTACAATACAGACATACTGCATATAGGAGAACATATTTCTATATTCTTTCGAACATCAGAGTCAAGCAACAGCAGGGTTAGGGAGTAGCGGATTACAAGTAATCAGATTATAGATACTTTTGAAAAAATTGAGGATTACTTTGAGATTCTTTTACATTCGGTACTAGTCCATTTTCTTTTGAATGTATCCAAATGTATCCTTTCCGTTGCAAAATTGTCTGTTTAATCATTGGCCATGTTCTCAGTGACGTTTCACATTTCTTTACCAGACACACTAGCTTGTTAAAACTACTTTGATCATGGCTGCTTAAGAACGTCAACGCAATCGCAAACATGTCGCACAAACACACTACATTTCTCTCCTGGTGTTTCAACCATCAATTTCTGTTCAAAGAAAAAAAATACAAAAATATGACAGTTCAATGCAAGCTATGTTTGCCTAGGGTGAAGCTGCTATCTGCATCAAAAGATTCAACTTCAAACTTGAAGCATTTGGAGGTAAGGCTATTGGCTAATGATAATTGGCAGCAGGTATAAATGGAGTGCTTCTGTATCTCCTGCTGCAGCAGTTTCTAGGGTGCAACAGAATTGTGATTTAGTCTTATTCCAGGGTATGTAAACAAACTTCAACTGGTTATCAACTAGGCTTTGAAAGTACATCATATTACATTACTTAGTGTGGGTAATCCAAAAGTGACTTTACTGATTGCAATTGTGGATTGGTAACTAGTAACTGTAACGGATTACATTTGAAAAGTAACCTATCCAACCCTGTCTGTGGTACACAGGGACAGAGGTGGATAAATAATCCTGAACGTACCTTGGTCAGGCCTGGAAAGCGCAGGGCAACAAAATGACCAACTAACGTCAGAGTAGAAACGTTTAACTGGCGAAATTGTGGGAAGCCAGGATATATGAACTGTGCAGGTAATGACGGATGGGTAACAGGTGTGTGTGATTGGGAGGTGAACTGGAAGATGTGGACCGGAGTATCTGGGTCTGTGACCTGGAACACAGACTGGACAGACACACACAAACCCAGGACTGGACTATACAGAAACATAACAGTAAATGTTTTTCATACTTCAGAGCACATTCTTAACTATGTGGTGCATACAGTACATTCATATACAGGCGGTACATGGTCTGGAGATCAGTCAAAGTGGAGCATACACAACTATAAAAGACACAAGGCTCAGGTGTTCTGAAGAAGAGGGATTATTAGTTCAACGTCTCATTTCAGATCTCTACAGATTTGTGATTGAGGCTTTGTTGTGTCCACTAATCTGTTTGGCAGCCCTTTATATCTGACTGACAGCTTCAAAGAGACCAGTGACATGGACATTGACAACAGTGGCGGACTCAGGGGGGGGGGCAGGGGCGACCGCCCCCCCTTCGTGCCTCCTTGGTTGAAAAAGCGCGAGTGCCCTTCTAATGCCCTTACAGTGCCTACATGGTTGAAAAATTGCTCTCTAGAGTGGTGAATATGAGAGAAGGTGCCTTATTGGCTGCTCTTTACATAGGAAAACAATTATTGAGTGCCCTCTATGGTAACCCTTCATACAATGAATTATGATGATGTGCCCTCTAGAGCAAGAAAATCCGATCTAGAACAAGAAACTCCGATAACGTGCTCAATGAGTGCCCTTCTAATGTCCTTATAGTGCCCTTTTAATTTCGTCCGCCACTGATTGACAACATCCTGTTGAAATGATGAACATGGGTTATGATTGATGAAGGTTGATTATGATTATTGATTCATCTGATTGAAAATGAAACTCTCGAATCACCCCTTTTTAGTATTGTTCTATATTACTGGAAACCATGTGTTAAGCTGTTGAGTGATTATTATCAGCAGTAAATGACAGAGGATATTGAGCCTGTGTGTGAGATCTGGGTGACAGAGGCTGAGGAGTGAGGTAAAAGGCCACCTGGAGGCAGGCATCTTCCTTCACAGGGAGAGGCCTGAGCTAGAAGTCAAGATTCACAGTTTTTTGGCCCTTCACCCAGAATCTTATCTGTAGTTGCCTGCACGAGGTCAGCACTAGGCCCAACTAGGGATGATGTACAACGAGCCTCATTGTGTAAACAGCATGAAGGCAAGCATCAACGTATTGTGGGCTACAGAACCCGTCTTAAGAGAAACACTGATCTTTGTATCCCAGCATCAAAATTTACTCCATCTCCAAACACCAGCAAGGTCGAAGGCATCAAAGCTAAAAGCCGTTTTCCCGAGATCCTATGACACATCCCGATAGACGCTCGGGATGTGTCATAGGATCTCGGGAAAACGGCTTAAGGCCTATATATGCTTCTGCGTTTTTGGAAAAACACAGACGTGGGAACGCCCTCGTCTCCGTGGAACACCCTCTGCGTGCTCTCCGTCAGCCCTCGGAGAGCTTTTGACGGATTGATATAAAATAATATTAAAAAACACATACGATCCCTTTCCGTAATCATAATAACCCCCCAGAAATATTCACTGCACACCCAGTCAAAGCAGGCTGCCCTTCCAGCTAGCATCACAAACATCACCAAAGAGAAGCAGTTTTTACAATTCATATTTCAGCTAAACAGTACATGTAAATCGGCATTTGAATTCAAATGTGACGAGAAATGGGCAGTGTAGTCGCTGAAACTGTGCTTATTTGTAAATTTGCTCCGAGTTTTCGATAACCTATAGCTAGCATCGCAGTGCAGCGCCACCTACTCTTCTGGCGGTGAACTGTTTTCAGCACCCACAGCCTACGGAGAACTATAAACAAAGTCTATCCGTGTGTAATAATCGGACCAGCTGGCTAAAAGCAGAATTCCCATAACCCATATTCCCTTGAAAGCTGCCTTGCTCTACTTTTTAGATGTAGAATTGACTGTAAAACTGTAAAATTATGAACTTTGTGACATGAAGTGAAGATGTGGCTGCCGCCTGACTATGCGGTCTACCGGGCGACATTCTCACTCAAATTTAAAGACTTTCGTGACCAAAATCAAAATTCTGATGTGACAGATCATTAATCGCTTTCTCTCTTAAAGGCTGTCCTCTACCTTTTTCGTCTTTTTAAATCTAACCATTTGTATAATCCGTGTGTAATTGTCTAGCCATTATAAAAGCTATCTTTCCCGGTTTTCTGCCACTATGTTGCGCGCGCATCCTGAATGTTTACAAACAAATAATTGGTAATCGAGTTGAAGCGTGTCTTCTTGTCTGATCGATACGCAACTGTGAGGTGCGCGAATGGACAGAGCGGCCAGTAAACTGTCGTTCAGCTGCGAGGGCCAGCCCGACGTGCATGACTACTACACCTGTACAAATGCGAATGAAATTTCCACTCAAAATGCTGACAAAAGTTTGATTAACGATTTCCAACGCAGCCTCCATTGGTATTCTTGACCTGGAATGATAATATATAGTGTAGGCACGAAGAAAATAAAGAAAATGGCAAAAAACCTGGGAATAAATACATGGATTAGAAACAGATACAAATAAAATATATATATATATATATCTTTTTTTGAGCACCGAAGACCCATTTTGACCCAGGAAAAACCCTGGTTGGGACTAAAAACCTAAAACTGGAAGCCATAAAAGACCACGAATCGTCAAAAGATCTTGGAGTATTAATTTTCACATGCAGTTAAAAACAAGAAAGTGGCTGGTAAAAACATTGAGTGGCTGGTAGATTTTGAAATCCACCAGCCACAGTGGCCGGTGGACAACATTTTTAATTTCCATCCCTGCATACACACACACAAACAAACACACACACACAGACAAGCACCACCCAGCAATAAACAAAAGCAGGATGTTGTGCTTTGAAACAAGAACATGTGGCCACAGAAGACAGCTGAGAGCTTTTACTTCCTGGGACTTCATTACCTGTTACTACCTCTTTTGCTGCTATACAATACACCCTCTCTTACCCATGTGATGTGCTGACATGTACGTAGAGTCTGTGAACGTGTGTGTGTGGAGACTAGAGAGACAGGTACGGTGGCCCTGAGAGGCCACAGCACAACAACATCAGAAAACACATGCAAGAAGACAAAACACTAGCAAATTAAGAAAACATCTTCATCAATTTGACAACACATGCGCAGCATTTAGAAAACACATGCAAGAAGACAAAACACTAGCAAGAAGACAAAACACTAGCAAATTAAGAAAACATCTTCATCAATTTGACAACACATGCGCAGCATTTAGAAAACGCATGCAAGAAGACAAAACACTAGCAAATTACAAAAACGCTGCAAAGGCCACAACACAACGGAAGTAGGCCACAACACGACGGAAGTGTTTCCAGAGGACACTTAAAAGTGATGCACACGTCCAGACAGGCTTGCTAGCGATTTCGGATTTCAGTGGTGTTGGAAAATCATGACATAAAAAGTAAGTGTTTTTGATTTATTTTAACATTGTGATCGCATGATTCAGATATTAGCCTATTGAAGTGATCTGCTGTCAAACTTTCGTTAGCCTTTTGCTTGCTATTAGCCTGCCAATTCTAATAACCGGATGAAATAAATACACACAGTTAATTAATTGTGAAATAGATTGTGTGAAACACGCTTTTAACTGGCTATAGTTAGCCTACTATCAGAAATATGTTTACTATAGTTACTCAGAACTGTCACTAAGTAAAGTTCAAGGACGAAAACTAATTCCATAGATGCAGTAAGACAGCATGAATAATATTTTAAGTTGTATACCGATTCTATTATGAAATAACGGACAGCAGAAGACAATGTAACATGGTATTTAAACGTATTTTTCAGAAAAACATGTATTGTCCTTTCTGTGGGGTCTGGTTGGATAACTCAACAAAATTCTGCTGTTCCTGTGGGAAGGACATCGGCTTTATACCAGCGGCTTCTTCAGTATCGAGGACTGCAGGTGAAAAACGTTACTCATCTCAAATTGAGCCCGAAGGTGATATTAGCGTGATATTTTTTTAATCGGTGTGTGTCTCTCTCTCTCTCTCCCTCCCTCTCTCTCTCTGTCTCTAGGGACTGATGCATGTTCCAATAAGTCAGTTATGCATCAGTTTATGAAATACAGGGCAGAAAAAGCAACTGAGAGGAAAACATTTTCGAACCCCAAAAAAAAGAAAACAATGAAAACAGTCACGGTAAGTAAATATTGATGTTTGATACTGCTAAATTGCATTGTCTGACGCAATAGTCTTAACTTCTGATTTGTCATCTAGATTTCTGTTGGGATGATGGTCAAGACGAAGCATGGCCTCAAGCCCATGAGAGGGAAATCTCTTCCTGTTCAAGTTGAACCTCAGTGGTCATCTGAGCAACTTTTGGCAGCTGCCTGGAGAAAGATAAAAGATTTCAACAAAGACATAAAAGATGGGGAATATGTCTTGCTGTATCCTGATGGCTCGCCGATCAAATTTATCCCTGGGACTGAGACTGTCTTTACAATCGAAAAATACAAAGAGGCCATTGGAAAACAGTATCAAAGGATCACATTATACATCTGCACCCTTGAGGACTTGTCAAACAGTAAGTATTGAAAGACAATACATATAGGCCTACTGTACATGTACAACAAATCAGATTATTTTAGTCATTAGTGGTTGGAGTTTTTTGGTTTCCAGCTATAGTATAGTTGCTTAGAATGTTATTTGGGCATATCTTTAAATGGAGTTATCACAAAAACTTTTGGAAGGTGACAGAGATGAGGAGGAAGAGGAGGAGGAGGAGGATGAGGATGATGAGGTTGTTGTTAGGGTGCCACTCAATATGTCACCTCTATCTGACACAGTGGTAGGTACATCTCAGGGAATGATTTTTCAAGATCTCTGTGCTGTACAGTTCAGCTACAGTAAAATGTTCTGGACAACAGTTGCATATAAGCATATACAGTGGTAAGATTCAGTGTTAAGGCTATGAATAAGTTAGGGTTTGATGTTTACACTTGGCAGCTATGGACAAGTCCTGAGTGCAGTACACCACAGTATAGTCAGTGGTAAGTAACATTTCTGCTCTTTTGGTACCTGTTCCAGCAATAGGAATGTCAGTATGTTTCAGAAAGCATTGTATGTTCTCTACAACACAATGACAATTTCTACTAAGACATTTTTAATACTTGTATTTTTAGCTCACCCACAAGATCCCATCCATCTAAAGGACAGGTATGTAATATTCTATATTAAACTTGCACTTGTTGAGTTTGTTTTCAGGTTATGTATGTGACGTCTAACTTTTATTGTGCTGTGATGTGTAATGTGATCAATGATACAGGCCAAGAGTGTGACGAGGCCCGAACAGACAACCACCTCAGAAGATCAGCTTACTTCAAGTGACTTCTACAAGTCAGTCATAAAACATAACTTTAAGAGTTTTTATTCTGACATCTTTGGTACAGTAATAAAGTATTGGGATAGTGACATAGTTTTTCATTGTTATGGTTCCATACTTTTGAACAGTGGATTTGAAATTAAACATTAACGATGAGGTTAAATGGGTGCAATACAGAGCCAAAGCAACACAAATTCTGTATCAGAATACTTTCGAGATTATATGTATCCCATTGTTTTATTCAAAAGGCAATTATTAGTGTACCTTCCTTCCACAGCACATACACCAATATCTATGCACCTGTCATCATTGACAGCAGTTCTTCAGATTGTGAGATAGAAGAGGAATTGCCAAAGGAACACAGGTACTAGTTGTTTACCTTAAGCATTTCTTGTTTTTCTAAACCTTAGATAAGATATATATTGTCTCAAACCAACTTAGACATTTGAAGTTCCTTTCAGTATAGTCCTATGATTTATTAAATATTGAAATAAATGTCAAGCTGGTTCTCCTCTGCAAAAGAATATGGTCATGTGGACCTCTCAAAATATATTACTTAATACAGATCGTCATGTCTGAATTATGCTTATCATTTGAGTGATGCCGAATAGCTTACTCATACATTTAAAAAATAAATGTTTAATTCGCAGTATAAATAATCCGCACAACAACAAAGAGGCAGAGCTTTTCTTGCCTTTAACTGACGGTTTGCTTCTCTTCTACAGTGATGGTCTGACGGCTGCAGACCTGGTCTCCAATTTGTCTCTGAAGCGTGACTCAAGCTCCTGCTGCAGATTTAACATTAACCGGGCCAATGTCTGGGGTGGTGCCATAAGAGGGTTCAAGCGATCCACATATGACCCTACCTATGACATGATGGTGAGATTCACAGATGATGAGCAGGTGGAAGAGGCTATCGACACCGGTGGGCCTACTCGAGAATTTCTTACGCTTTTGATTGACGCCACAAAGACGAGACGAGTGTTTGAAGGCAAAGATAATGCCAAATACCTCTCATTCGATAGTAAAGGTAATCCTGTTTTCTCATGTTTTTACATTGTTGTAAATTGATTTGTCCTGACATTGCAATATTGGCATTTTTTAGCTTTGGAAGACGATGAATACTTCCACGTTGGAAGAATGATTGCAGTCTCTATTGTCCATGGCGGTCCAGGGCCTCGTTGTCTCCACCCAAACTTCTTCCGGTACCTCGTTGGTAAAGTAAAGGGCAATTGAGGCTACACTTGAGGATATCCCTGATGATGCAGTGAGGAAGGCCCTCCTTGAGGTATGTTGTTGGGTTGTGATGATAAGCAATTTCATAAATCATAAAACTGACACAAAACTTTCAATAGATATTAATACCTTAGTCCAGACATACTTTTGCTACTACTGTATTTTTTACACTAGATAAATAATACTACATCACTAGAGGAACTCCAGAGACTCACAGACAAACACTCCAGCATGCTTCAGACAGCAGGCTGTTATCGCTTCATGAGTTCACTGGACGACAAGAAGAAAGTCAAAGATGATTACATTCAGTGATATTTCATCTACAGGAACCATCTTTCCATCCAGAGGTATCACATATTCTGTCTATTTGGTGTTTTTTTTAAAATTAATTTATTTACATAGAAAATCATTCTACAAATGCAAAACTTCAATGTATCATAACAAAGGTGTTCATCTGTGGAAAAACTGTAATGGTGAGCTGAAAAAATGTGAGACTTTATCCTTCATGGTTCATCTGTTCAATTATTTTCTGTGTTTTGTCCAAAATGGTTGATTTGTTTAAGCTGACTAAGTTAAATATCATGGACACTGATGGCTGTAAACGGAACTTTTATTATGATGATTAGCTCAAGGTGGTGTCAGATTTCAAATATGTGGAAATTATTCTAGACTCATTGTCCCTATGAAATAACTATAACTTATTATGATAACTATGCGTTGTTGTTATTATGTCAATAACTTTTACATGGTAAATGTATATATCCTCCAGTAATTGTTTACATATTCTCAATGATTATGCAATGTTTTTCTTTTGAATTGTCTGACTGTCAATCTGTATGTTTTGTAGGTTCAAGGACGGACTTGCAACCCTGGATGTTCTCAATGCCCTGGAACAGCATCCTGCGCTATTGATGCCATTTCTGTGCTACAGTGCGAAACAACTTACAGCTGATGAATTGGAGAGTGTTTTTCATGTGCAGCTCAGTCCAGCCGGTAGCACAATGCGCCAGGAGGAGACCAGAACACTGAGCTACTGGCGAGACTATCTGCTCTATGTTGAAGGTAATAATGTTATTATAATTAGATAAGAAATATGCAGAATCATCACTGCAACTATCCGTGAGATATGAAGTAACTAAGTTCTTACAGCTGATAGCCAATGTGTACACTGATTCTAAAGTAGCCATAAGAGAATAAGTTTCAGAAATTGCTGTCTGCCAAAATCTGTTATTAAAAACAAAAGCCTAACATCTTCTTTGTCTTGTGCCCTCCCTCCCAGAAAAAGAGGCAAACCTTTCATTGGAGGACATTCTAATGTTTGGAACTGGGCTGAGGGAAGTTCCCGCTTCATCAATGAAGCCACAGCCACAGATAATCTTCCAAAAGGCGCGCTTTCCTGTGGCAAATGTGTGTGCCACCACAATCAAGCTCCCAATCTCACACACATACGAAGCATTTCAGGAAGCCATGGACTTTGGCTTGCAAAACGCCCCAGGGTTTGGGCTTTATTGAAGTTTGTAGTGGGAAATTATTAGTGCTGTCAGTTAGAGGTTCTTAATGGCATTAACGCATTATTTTAGAAAAGATACACAGAATTATAAGGGTGTAGAGAATGTGTGTGACAAGAGCATTAAAATGAGAAATTAATAGGACAAGAAATCAAGTGACATTTAAAATATAAAAAAATGTGCGATTAATCAAGTTAACTGACATTGTGATATCTTTATTAAATAGTTGTATCGTTTGTCAGCACTAGAAATCATACAACAACTTTCTAGACTGATAATAAAAAATAACTATATTGAGTCTCCTTTCACCAAAATTTGAAGAATTGACTTGATCAATTATATGTCCACGCACTTATGTGCTCACAATTCCCATTGCATTTTTTCATAGCTCTGATATGTACATGTACGTGCTTACACATGCATTGCACATGCAATAAACAAAATTTAATTCAAAAATGTCACATGCCAGCAAAAAAGGGCACTGAGTTTATTGCACAGACTTAAAAGTGGCAATTTTTTCTCAAGGTCGTACATAAAGGTATGGTTGTTTCTAAAGTAGAGACATGTTTTTCAGTGATATATAATTCCGAACAGCAGTTGTCCAGTCGACTGGTTGAATCAGCGCACTCTGTCTCTCCAAGTCTGCAAAGTGAATCTGTAGATTGTCATCACCACACAGACTATGTTGAGCTGGCAGAATGCCATCAAACTGGTGAAGGGCTTCCTGGGGCACTGGGAATCCACACTCCCTTCCACCAAACCTAAGGCCAGTCAGAAATTAAAATGCTGAATGAGTATTTGAACTAAAACTACAATAAATCAGCTGTTAAACATTTTAAACAAAGACATTACATTTGTTAACAGAAATCAGCCACAGTTTGACAGCAGCTCATCACCACCACAATGCACCTTTTAGTATTGAAGCCGATAAATCCAGCATTTTGCTTTGCACATTGATAATGTAGGTTTGGTGTGGAATGGAGCTTATGAATTATATTCTAATCACACGTCTTTAAACTTACATAAGTGAAAATGCAATCTGATATTTACTGAACATGGTCACGTCGCATGGATTAAATACAAACCTGTGAGCAAGGTGGTACATGGCTTCTGGTTTGCCAGATGGACACCGTGATTGACAAACAGGTCGGATGGTGTGGTTGTTCCAAAGTTTTTTGTACTCATCAAGCTCTTTTTGCAAGATGCCCAGGAACACATACCGCAGTAAGCACTTGTGCTCATGGGTGCCGTTGAAAAGGTGCCCCTCTCTCAGGTCACTGAAGACTTCAATCCAGAACTGTGTCCTAATGGTGGAATGACAACATACGCAATGTTTTAGTGCTGAACATTTTTCATATCGGAAATTAGTGTTAAAACAAATGCTTTCTAAAAGTATTCAAAAAAAAAGCCTGGTTCTAATCCAGGATGTATGCATTGGTTCCATTCCTTGATTCTTGAGTTGAGATTGTCTCCCTTCTAGTTTCTACAAATACTTTTTTCTAATATTAAATTGCTGATTTCTGCAACAATAACCTCACATAGCAAAATAGGGCATTTATAAATGTAAATGTACCTTTGCTTTCTAAAGAAAGACCACCAACTCTCAATTCTTTGGTTTGCAGTCGATGTACCATACATGTGACTGCGGGCTCCTGCAAAGTCATCAGTATGTTGCGATCTTAGTGCACACTGAATTGCTGCCATTGTTCCATTTTCAGTTCCGCAGTCCGTGCGAAGGCGGGCTGGAAGTTGTCCAAACTCCGTTAGACATTGTATGTAATTCTGTGCAATGATCCCTGGATCATTATTAGTGCTGCCACTCTTGAGCCACATTACTTTCCTCGAAAAGCCATCAATGCAGCCACTGATGGCAATACCGAAGGGTTTGAGTTTATCGTAGCCATCGACATGCCACACTTGGTTTGGTCCCGCTGTGAAATATCCTCTCCGTGCAAACCTGCGTCGAGAGCGAAGTTCAACTCCAGATGGATCCAGTCTGGATATTATCGTTCTAACATCATCCCTTTTGACTGTCAGGTGATGCTTTTGTTGCAATGTCTGCCACATTGCTCTGTAACCCAATAGTTGACCTGAGCCACGCAGTTCATGGGCAATAGTTGCTTGCACAGTGGCAATTGGAGTGTAGTCTGTCCTCCTAGTAAGGCCTACTTCCTTTAGCCTCCTCTTTATGGTTCTCAGACTCAGAAAAATGTTGTGCTTTTTTTCAAGAAAGTCTAGGATAACCTCATATGTGTGGCCCTCTGAAAAGTACTTAAGGATGAGCGCTGCCTCTGTGACTTCATCAGATACTGGTTCTGAAGGGAAAAGAGAACAGGGTCATTAGAAATGAAATCTTAAGAAAAAATAATAATAAAAGAAAAAAACTGTGGACTGTTCATTGCATAAACGTGTAGATATTGTATATGCTCAATGTGTGAACAACTCCAGCACGACCAACAAAAAGAAAAACTTGAACTGGCATTTAAACACTCAAAAATAAATAATAAAAGGTGGACCAGGTGCATACAGGATACAGCTCATGATTACCAAACTACATGCAAAATTTGTGTTTAATTCTGTTTATCATGTGAAGTCAACTGGTTCAACTTGTTGATGTATTTGAGCTCGTTTACATGTATATATAATTATTTTCTACACTACCACATCATGCACAAATAAGACATAAAAACTCAAATGATCATAAAATACTTGACTTTTGGGGAAGAGCATACCATCTTCTTGAAAACGTGCCAAAAACTGAATGTTGCTGCCACAGGAGCCACAAAAACCTCCAATATGTCCAGCCAAATCGTCTCCACAATATGGACAATACATCACCTGGGGAAAGGGGGAAAGGAACAATGTGAATGCTAAGTATGGCTTAAAAAATATCAAAAGTTTAAACGTCACACGTGTACTTGCCTGGTCCTACCAGACTATATTAGCCTAGTCAGGAAAACCCACAGGTAGTCTTTTGTCCCCTATTAAAGTTTCTGATAATAACTATAGCCAGCTAACAACATCTTTCACAGTATACAGTCTATGGTATCAATGAATTAACTGTGTGTATTTATTTCATCCGGTTATTAGAATTGGCAGGCTAATAGCAAGCAAAAGGCTAACGAAAGTTTGACAGCAGATCACTTCAATAGGCTAATATCTGAATCATGCGATCACAATGTTAAAATAAATCAAAAACACTTACTTTTTATGTCATGATTTTCCAACACCACTGAAATCCGAAATCGCTAGCAAGCCCATAGATATATATAGAACACTAGATACGTCACGTCAATGTTGAGCTCCAGTCGGCTGACGGCACACGCGGCGGCCATCTTGGAGAGGTCAACCTGCTGCCTAGTGCATTACACCATATGGAAAATTCATACAAACATGTAGCAAATTTGAGCCGTGATGGCTCAGTGAATGACACTAAAAACATCATAGTTGATGATCCATATTTGATTCTGAGTGGTAGGAAGATTTTTTAAATCTTTAAATAAAATAAATAAATTTTTGTAAAATGTATCTCACCTGTGGAAAGTGATTCCCTCTCGTCGGGTGTGTACTGAACGACGTTGTACACACCCAAAAGCAGCACAATGAACCGGCATTATTATCGCTGTCTGACAGTCGAGTACATACAGACCTCAGACTGATGCCCCACTCAATATGGCGACTCCGTGTGCCGCGGCTGAGAGGGGCGTGGCGTATCTAGTGTTCTATATATATCTATGAGCAAGCCTGTCTGGACGTGTGCATCACTTTTAAGTGTCCTCTGGAAACACTTCCGTCGTGTTGTGGCCTACTTCCGTTGTGTTGTGGCCTTTGCAGCGTTTTTGTAATTTGCTAGTGTTTTGTCTTCTTGCATGCGTTTTCTAAATGCTGCGCATGTGTTGTCAAATTGATGAAGATGTTTTCTTAATTTGCTAGTGTTTTGTCTTCTTGCTAGTGTTTTGTCTTCTTGCATGTGTTTTCTAAATGCTGCGCAAGTGTTGTCAAATTGATGAAGATGTTTTCTTAATTTGCTAGTGTTTTGTCTTCTTGCATGTGTTTTCTGATGTTGTTGTGCTGTGGCCTCTCAGGGCCACCGTAGACAGGCCTGTAAACATTTCATCTGACTAAATCTGACCAGGAGCTTGGGTTCCCTTGTTGAATGGGTCTCTGTGGATACTGACCTTCAGAACTCTCACGAGCAGGAGAAACAGCTGCTTCTGCTGAAATGGATGAGACAAAGCTTTTTAATTCCTTTTTTCGTTTTCCTCTTTTATTTACCAGTTTCTACTCCACAACAGTAGCACTCTCTCTATCTTTCTCTCATTCAATATTCAAACCAAGTTATAAACCCTTCCTCTGTGTGTGCTGTTCCACTTGCTGTGGTGATATGTTACGCTAATGCTATCATGGCAGGTGTGACAAAGTTGGTCACCACTTCATGCACTCTAAGAGGTAAAACAAACAAACAGCTACTGTCGGTTAAAGTTTCCATCATTTATTTTCAAATTGGATGGAATAGCAATGTTTTTAGGATCAACCATGCTTAAAATAGCGTATGTCTATACAAAACATTCAGCATGTCCTTATTTATCCCAGTAATTAACTTCTCACTCATTATCAACAACAAACAGGGTTTGGCAAGTAATGGTTGTGGCTTACACATCTGCATACACTTAACAATTTGTCAATGAAGATAAGGAACTGAAGGGATTGTTGCTGGCAGTTTGTGCACTGAGATGGATACATTATATTGCGTAGTTATACATACTCAGATTACGCATGAAAGAACCCTACTCTTCAAGAGAGAAACAGTTTCAGCCGACTGCCGCATTTATGTTGACTTGAGCATTAAGAGCTTTCAAAGAGAAGTTCTATTAGGTATGCTATCCAAGAAGAAGCAACAGTTTTTCAAATACGTATTTTTATGCTTTTGAATAACAAAATGTATACTGGCATGATCTTATATTAGTTATCGCTTATTTGGTACACCAATAGTTTCAGGGATAATATTTGACACTATCCCAAAAAGCATTTTTATAGAGTTTCTATAAACAGATTAGTTTACAAAACTGTGAATGGCAACAATTAGAGACACTAAACCACTCTAAATTACTCTAATTAAGTGCTGGAATAACCCCAAAATAAGACACGTGTTTTGCGAGTGTTCAGCTATCATTTTAGCCCTGCCAGGAGTGCATCTTGGATACGACTGCAGCGCGGCGAGTGGCTGACTCCTGGGTGTCTCCCCTCAGAACGCTGTGGATCCAGGGAAGGTAGGCGGACAGCTTCATGTAGATGGCATACTTCTCAGTGGAGCAGGCCTTGTCAAAGGACAGTATACCAGCTGCATACACGTCTCTGTGGGCCCTGACCACCAGTGCTCCCCCTGCATCCCCGTAACACAAATTCTCCTGGTACCTGTGCAGAATGCAAACCGAGAACAGTGTATTTACGGCTGCACTGGTAGCTCACCGGTTAAGTATGCATACCACATGGGCTGAGGTCTCACTGCAGTAACACAGGTTTGAATCCGGCCCAGTCACAATATACTCTACCGTCGTACCTCAGTAAACAGAATGAAAATGTAACTTTGAATTACCTGCTTGGCCCTGTGCAGAACATTGTTTCATCCACAGTCGGCCTGCTGTACAGCAACCTTCCACTGTTCTCATTTCTTTTACAGGAGATGTCATCGGCTAATGGTAGTACTAGATGTTTCAGTGACTGAGCGGGGGTGAAGAGAGCCCCCCAGCCCCAGCCAGCAATGACCCCTACTCCTCCCTGGCTGTCTGCCAAGTGCTGACCCAACTCTGGCAGGGGAATGGGGTACACATTTGGCCCCAGTACTACAGGTGTCTTCAGTTGGATCAGAGCCAGGTTGTTGTCCCAGTCAGACTGGTTCTGGAAGCCTGGGTGTAGGAACACCTAGGAGGGGGATATTGATTTTGTCTCCTGATCTGTTCCAGGGGTTCATTGTAAAGGCAACTTGTATAATCGGCTTGCATTCATACGTCATTCTTGTATCATATAACTAGATATTGTAATTCTCTGGAGAAAGGTCTCGTGATTGGATACTACTCACCTTTTCCACAGCAACCTCTTTTGAGGCGTCAGCCTGGGGCCGCCCTATGATGCCCAGGTACACCTTAGGGATTGCTGCCTCTGTGCCCTGCGTGTCCCTGCGATTCTTCTTAACAAACAGGTTCCTGCCCGCTGTCAGAACCCAATTTGGGGCAATGAGAGCTCCACCTGCATAGCTTCCATTCAGCTCCTCCAGGGACACCATGGCTTGCCAGGGCACCAGAGGAGCCAGTGTTCCTCCAACCATGCGCCTGGAACGTAAGGATTTCAACCCTAAGTAATAAAAGACAACTATTAAAATGAAATCACTTCAAATGGCTCAGATGGCTGAGCGGTTAAGGAACCGGGCTATTCATCAGAAGGTTGCTGGTTCGATTCCCAGACTTGCAAAATGATGTTGTGCCCTTGGGCAAGGCACTTCACCCTACTTGCCTCGGGGGAATGTCCCTGTACGAGCGTCTGCTAAATGACTACATGTAAATGTAATCCCATACTATTATTATTTACCCATTGCTGTTTTTGGCTTACTGATTACCTTTAGTCATTGGCTATAAAAAATGCTGTAATAATAAAATAAGACAATTGTTGTAGCGCTAACTTTACACTTGATAATCAACCATCGCAGGGACACGCAGGGCACAGAGGCAGCAATGGGAGTCAGGTGGCTGAGAGGTTAGAAAGTCGGGCTAGTAATCACAAGGTTGCTGGTTCGATTCTTGGCCGTGCAAAATTACGTTGTGTCCTTGGGCAAGGCACTTCACCCTACTTTCCTCAGGGGAATGTCCCTGTACTTACTGTAAGTCGCTCTGGATAAGAGCGTCTGCTAAATGACTAAAATGTAAATGTAACCAACTAACGACTGGATCTCAGCATACTGTTTCGATTCAAGAAAGGTTTCATGTTGACTGTTTGACACTTGATATTTATATCCAGATTAAAGGGCTTTGGACTTGTTTCTTGAGCTTTTCTGGAGTCATACTACATTTATATCTTGAAGTTTGGTGTGACTTTTTGAAATTCCCAATACAGTGTGTTCCATGATGTTGTACAGCTATAATTTTGCCAGAGCTGCATGGTTGAAACAATCATTTTGGTCAATTGCAGCATTCTACTGGTTCAATGAAATGTTGAGTAGTTGCCATGGTGCTGGATGGCAGCTAGACAATTATGCTTCTCAAAGTCTATAATATACAGTCGTATGCAAAAGTTTGGGCACCCCTGATAATCTCCATTACTTTCATCTATAAAATGTTGGGCGTTTGGATGAGGAACGTCTTTGTCATATATATACACATACGTCATGGACAGTGATATTTTAGCTGTGAAATAAGGTTTATTTGATAAACAGAAAATATGCCATACGCATCATAAGAGAATTAGACACTTGCATAAATTTGGGCACCCCAACAGAAAAATCACATTAATATTTAGTAGAGCCTCCTTTTGCAAAAATAACAGCTTCTAGACGCTTTTTATATCCTCTGATGAGTGTCTGGATTCTGGATTGAGGTCATTTGGACCATTCTTCCTTACAATACATCTCCAGTTGAGTAAGGTTTGATGGGTGCCTAGCGTGGACAGCCCGCTTCAAGTCACCCCATAGATTTTCAATTATATTCAAGTCTGGGGACTGGGATGGCCATTCCAAAACATTGTAGTTGTTCCTCTGCATAAATGCCTTAGTGGATTTGGAGCAATGTTTCGGGTCGTTGTCCTGCTGGAACACCCAACTGCGCCGTAACTTCAGCTTTGTTACAGATTCTTGAACATTATTGTCCAGAATTTGCTGGTACTGAGTTGAATCCATACGACCTTCAACTTTAACTAGATTCCCAGTTCCTGCACTAGCCACACAGCCCCACAGCATGACGGACCCCCCCACCAAATTTTACTGTGGGCAGCAAGTGTTTTTCTAGGAATGCTGTGTTCTTTTGCCTCCATGCGTAACGCCTCTTGTTGTGACCGAATAACTCCATCTTTGTCTCATCAGTCCACAGTACTTTGTTCCAAAATGAGCCTGGCTTGTTCAAATGTAGTTTGGCAAACCTCAAGCGAGCCTTTTTGTGGCGCGTGTGCAGAAAAGGCTTCTTCCGCATCACTCTCCCATACAGCTGTTCTCTGTGCAATGTGCGCTGAATGGTCGAGCAATGCACAGTGACACCATCTGCAGCAAGATGACCTTGCAGCTCTTTGGAGGTGATCTGAGGGTTGTCCTTGACCATTCTGACCATTCTTCGCCTTTGCCTCTTTGTTATTTTTCCTGGCCTGCCACTTCTGGCCTTAACAAGAACTGTGCCTGTTGCCTTCCATTTCCTAATGACATTCCTCACAGTGGAAACTGATAGCTGAAACCTCCGGGATAACTTTTTGTAGCCTTCCCCTAAACCATACTGCTGAACAATCTTTGTTTTTAGATCATTTGATAGCTGTTTTGATGCCCCCATTTTGCCACTGTTCAGAGGAGAATCAAAGAGAAGCAAAACTTGCAATTGGCTAACTTAAATACCCTTTCTAATGATTGAATGCACCTTTTTATGTAATTGAAGGCTTAACGAGTTAATCAGACTAACTATGTGTTGCAGTTAATCAGCATTTAGTAGGCAGAGGTATTCAAATCAAATAAATGATAAGGGTGCCCAAACTTTTGCACAGCCTTTTTTTCACATTTGATTTAATTTCACACAACTAAATACTGCTACACCAAATATCTTTGTCTGGAAAACACCCCAGCACTCAGTGTTAACTAGAAAAGTAATATTACAATATTATATTGATCTTTTTTGGTGAAGACAGGAAATTATCATGCAGCCTCAGAGGGGTGCCTAAACTTTTGCATACGACTGTACATATTTTGACAAATGTGTGGACCACATTGGCTTTTGTATATCAACTATGACGTTTTATGCTGATTTCTCCAAAGGCCAATCTTCTGGAGGATAAGTTTTGACTAGAACTACAATTTAATTTGCTCTCTGTTGACTTAAGTGAAGGTCAGATGGAGTTGCACTCCATTCAGGATAATACATTGTATATTGTTTTTGATCTTTTAACAACGGTGAGCTTGGAGGATGGTTCCTCCTTGCATGGTTTATGCTCCTGTACCACACCCTGCTAGCTCTCTGATGGAGACAGAACAGCCTCCAATCCCAGCTGTCACTGTGATATTCTTGATTGCATAGAAACAGCTAGTTACAATCGTTAAATAAGGATTTTACTTTTAGTATTCAGATACAAATTCAGAGAAATTGTAATTTACAGGTTTGCATCTCTCTTTGCCAATATTTCATACCTCTATTCATCACAGGGAGAAGCCTGATGAAACATGATTTAGTTGTGTGTTAGATACCAAAAGCTAGAATGGAAAAAGTGAGCTCTGGAGTTTGAGTTGGCTGCGTTGTGCATGTGTGTGTTAGATTGTTACCTGAAGCGCGACGTTTGATCCTGTGCTCAGCCAGAGCCTCATCTAGACAGTCTGCTAGACAGACACAGGACGCCAGCAGAAGCACGGCCGACGGCAACCTAGGGAGAGCACATGTACACACACACATCTTACAGACCCACACCAACACCCCCCAACCTCAACACACACTGACAGACGGCCAGCCCTTGCACTACCAAGGCTGTTCCTTTATATAGAGAGAAGTGTCCTGATGCATGTACAATATTCATCCACTCTACATTTTTTAACATCACGGTATTATAGCCAACATGACCAAGGTTTCTCTCTGTCTTCCTTATCTAGACAGATATACTGTTCATGTACATTTTGAAATGCAGTTAATGTATCATGAATACATCAAATATTATATATCAAATATTTACAAGAAAATGTACTTAAATTACGCTTTTGAATTGTAAAATAACATACCACATTTTGTTTATAGAATCCATTCTTGTCAGTGTGGTCATCTGAGACGGTGTATTCTGATGATGTTTGCAGGTTGAAGTCCTGGGATCTTGGCTTTATATCTAGTGAAATCTGCCTCCAACCCCCACTACCTTGACGTACTGGGAGTTTTTACTGGAAAGTAAGCCTCTGTTGCCCAATCCCCCCTTGTTGTGAAAGCTCTTTAAACATTTTGTCCATTCACCTTGCCCTGTCAACAGGTCCATAGCTACACCAATACCATGTTGTCGTCACAGATGAACATGAATCATTTGAATTATGGATTTAGAGCGATGCAGAAAAACATATATATAATTTGTGTTTCAGCCTTTTTTCCGGGGATGTGCAGCAGTCTTCTACAGTCTTGACGTATTTTTTGTAGGATGTTATGTTCATGTGAAAGGAAATGTTCCTTTTAATGAAGTGTTTTTTAATGGTAAGCCCCTTGAGAGTAAGGAGCATAGCAATAACAGGGGGACACATGTAGGCAACCACATTCAAGGTTGTCCTACATCGTATTTCACAAATACATGTTTACCTTTGTGCAATGATGTGAATTTCACATGGAAATCCATGTGATGCACCTCCCTGGTGAGTCTGTGTTCTTTTACAAAAGCAGAATTATCTTTACTTTGTTTATTTGTCATTTGTCCTGTTATTCACAATATTTGCATTCATCTGGTGAGTTTCACCCAGAATTTCTACATTTTTACCTTTCCACTGATTTCCCATGATGCAGTAATGTTTAACTAAGGTCTGTTGGCTGCAAAGCTAGGTCAGGTCAACAGCAGTGCTATCCTGTGAATTTCTGTAAAAACAACAAAGCAGGGAAAGTCCAGTTTTACAGCATCTGTAGTGCTGGATAGAACTGCCAAATCAGGCCTGTCCAGTCTGCAAATAGATTATCTTGCTACTTTCTGTTCTAGGTGGTTCTATTGGTGCTGTTTGCCAGGTAAGTTCTTTTATTTTCCTTGGATGTGTTTATGATGACTCTCTGCCATGAACACCTTGCTCACATGTTGAGTATAAATCGAATCTGCACCAATAAGGTTTTATTTTAACCTTTTAATTAGGAGTACACAGTATTCAACTTGTTATTTGATCAGTTATGTACTATTTAAAATGATACAACTAATCAATTTGCTACAAAAATCTGTCAGTTTTGACTGGCAGGCAGGTATTGAACTGTGACCCAGAATTCCTTTTTGTTTTATTAATGAATTAGCTCGCTGAACTGAAGCTCACAGACTGAATCAGCTGTAGCAGTAGGTGGAATAAAACAAGCCCAGGTTAGGTTAGTTATCCCCTCTGGCTGTAGTTCACAGTCGTCACCACAGAATGAGATGATGTGAAGGAGAACTGGGCCATCTACATGGCTGAGTTGTTTCATTCACCTGGAAAAGGGGCGTTATATAAACTGTTCTTTTTTGTTATTCCAACTGCTCTGTGTGTTTGTGTGTCAAATGGACTCATTCATGTCTGTGAGTCACACGCTAATGATGTCTGGATCAAGGGGCTATGGCTGCAGGGAAATCTTGTGGTGCTGGTGTCTCAAAGCTGATAGGTGTGTACTATCTGTTCTAGTGTTGACAACGTCACTAAGATTCTGTGTCACACGCATGGGTGCAGGCATGTGTGTACATACATGAACACAAACTACACACTCATATGTTCTTACTATACACATCACAGTGACCATGTTGAAGCAGATTATTAGTAGAGTGGTACACGGAAGTACCGAAGTAACTTAGAACCCTCACAATTCCTACAAACATACCAGCCAAGTCCATGTCTTCACCCTGAACAAGGTAGAAAGAGAAAGCAAGGGAGAAGAGAACTGTTAATTTTGCGAGGCCATGACCTGTCAACTGTCCTGTCAGTGATGTTATAAAACCTCTCCCTGTCAGTGTCATCCTTTCGTCCTGACTTCTCCGTTTCTATCCTTTAATTCTGTTTTCGCCTCTTCTCTTTCACATGTCTTCCTTTTATCTCCACCTGTCGAATATTGATCTCCATAACCTAGGCCTCCAGAGTTGTTTTGCTTCATTACACTTTACTAGAAATCTTGTCCGAAATCGACTGCAGTCCTTGTCAAGAAATCTTAAATGGCTGTTTTTGGATATGTTTAAAATCAGTTGTGGCTTGATTGCAAGTGTTACAGGACTTAATGTAAAAGCAACATAGTCCCATTAGGAAAATAGCTTGTCAAGGATGTAATTTATTGATCAGAAGACATTATTTTTGATGTTTTTGCACTTGCCAGAAAGTGAAAGTTTGGTCGCTGTGTCCTCACATTTCCCCCAGACCTGAGAAGGAAGCCAGAGCCAAAAAGTAAAGCTACATGGTTGAGAAGCTTTAGTTCTCTGAAATGAACACACACTGTGTGGATTTATTCGCAACCAACTGCACGTCCAAGAACATACCACATTTTGAAGAACATTAAAAAAGCGCCATTGTGTCCATAATCAGCTAAACGCTTTCATTGCGAATTATTAATACTATTGAAATTACATGGTTATGTTTGGGTTAGGTGTTACTTTGGTTAAATATACCTGATATGATCTTGTTGATATGTAACAACACAACGAACCATTGACAACTTTACCCAATACAAAAACAAATTAAAAACATTTCATTTTAACCTTGCGATGTGGGGGGTCTGAGACAGCCCGACGGTTAAAAGAAAATGCTTCACTTTGTTTTTGTATGCTCTAAATTTGCGGGGCATTGTGGGGGGAAAATCGTATTTTTCCCAGAATGTCGTGTCCCCCCTGTCTCCCCCCCCGGATTTCCGCCTATGCCCAAGCTGAGCAGTGGGCCTAAGTGCCATGTACCAGTGTAGTCACTCTCTCTTGAAAAAAAACAAAAAACATATATGAACTACTTACTAACCGAGAGTGAGGTCATGCCGGGAAATATCAAACTGAGACTTGAACGTATCGACCGAGCGATAGCGAAGGTGATACGCTCTAGCTTAGCTAGCTACAATTAGCCTACAAAAAATAAATAAACATATATAAACTACTTACTAACCGAGAGTGAGGTCATGCCGGGAAATATCAAACTGAGACTTGAACGTATCGACCGAGCGATAGCGAAGATGACGGTGGAGGGTCTTGACACGTTCCTCCAAAAGATCCGGTCTGCGGCAGCCCAGGATGTGAGGAAATGCCTCTCTCCGGCCTTGATAGGCCTTCCTATTATGGCAACAGGAGGCATGAAGAGCACTTCCACATCATCATCTGGACGAACTGAACCAGAGTTTTTAGCCCTGACCATGCCTGACTTCACCATGGGAGCTGAGGTCCTGGTCCCAGGCATGATGGCCTGTTCCCTGAAGCACCTGCTGGAGAAACCCGGAGAGATGGTCCAACAGTGTCTTGTTAAGCTAAGTATACTATTCAGTAACCTGGGCCTTGTCTCTGTTGTGGGAAAGGAGGCTGTGGCAGCCACATGGGAAATGTATAATATGGTCATGAGAGTGGTTTCCATCTTCCTGTCCCATTGTGGCAAACTGCTCCTGGCACATCTTGACCTCAGTTACAGGCGTGATTGCACGGGACAACATGGCCCCTGTGATTCGGTGCTTCAAAATAACAGCCAAGAGCTTCAACCCACTGGGCTTCCACAGACCCGGAAGGTGGCCGTCATCCATGGGAAGTCTGATATTGTTGCTGAGGATGTTCTTAATGAACTCCTAGAGGCGGTTGTCAAAGAGTCTGAGAAGAGGAGATCCCTGGCCCTTATCTCTGTCTCTGACTGCCCTCTCTTGGCCACACAGCTTCCTCAGGTAAGAGATGATATGTGTGACTGTTTTCTATGGTTTGTGCACCTTGCTCCTTTTTATTAACCACCATCTTCACCTTTGGATGTTTTTAAACACATTAATTTCTGTGTCTCTGTATTCAGCTCACCGATCTTGTTTCTGAGCAGTGCAGTGGAGAGGCTGCAAAGTGTGCTGGTGAGTTATTCAAGCTCCACGATCATTTGGCCTCCGTTACCTTAGTTTGAAATGTGTGAAATGAATTCAGTGATGTATGCTGCTTTTATTCAGCAGATGAAGACAGACAGGTGAAGAAGAGGAAGAAGAGAATCCGTGCATTCTTCAGAGGGCTTTGGAAGAGGATGATATGTTCCTCTGGAATCCCCAAGGATGACTGAGGCCCGCACCTGAGTGTCTGTGCCCCTACAAGCAGCACACTAAGTATATTTTGAATGCAAAATAAAACACTTATTGGCATTTCCAGTTGTGATTCATGCAGAGATGTGTGACATGTTGACTTTTCCCATAAATGTGGAGAATTACATTTTTGTCTAAAGTTTGTTGCGCTCATCCCTGCTCGCTTTGCAGTAAACAGTAGGCCTAATCCAGAATAACAGATTCTTACTCAACGGATGGGATTGTAATGTAGCGAAATACAATACCTACCTCACTAAAAACTTAATACATTTTAAAGGACTGATTTAAAAAAACGACTTGAAAAATACAAAATGCACAACAAAACTAGCCTACTTAATACAGTAACGTGAGTAAATGTATATAGGTACTTTCCACCTCTGGCAGTAGTGTGGAATATGATATTAGGCACACTGGTCGTGTGGCTGCAATATTCCTTACACGACCGTAGGAAATCCCATTTTCAGTTGCAGATGGCACAAAAGTGGCCATCAGAGACACACTGCACATATTTGAGGATACACAGCCCTTGAAGAAACCTGTGCCTGCTGTAAATGAAGAAAGAACAAACATACTGACCTTCTCTTCAGGGCACACAGGGTATACTGTAAATACTCTAACAAATGTTCATGATCATTTGAGCATTGAGACACTCACCTTTGGCCACAGCACATGTATCCTCCAGTCCGACACAGTATGCCGGTGTGTTACACAGTGTCTGAGGGATTGCTGCAGGATCACACTGTAGGCCATACTGCACTGAACTTGGGACTGCAGAGAAACACAGATCACATCATATCTACTGGACTGTTCTGTTTCAGTTATATTCATTATTGTCTCCTCCATCTTTAGGAAAGTTGTTTGCAGTTTTACTACCCAGTCAATTGCGCGGGTGCAAGATAGGG